>JAPMNP010682877.1:0-10689 GCA_029874935.1 Atherina boyeri | reverse complement strand
TATATATATATATATATATTTATAGTATATCTTTACTTAAACGGTTTATGATCCTACACCATTATAGGTTAAACAATCCAGACCAGTGAGTGAACTTTGACTTCTGATGAGAGAAACTGGATGACGTGGTTTCCATCACAATCTTACCAGTTCCCTTTACACATTATTATCGCATCATGTGGTGAGATGGAGCCCTACCCATTTTAGATTTGCTTCCAGGAACCAGGACGTGTGCAAAGACTGACATTGGTATTTACTGGACTGCAAGCTGCGAGGATTATAGTGAATGAGATTACCAATTATATCCACCTGAAGCTACCTTTGACACTGGCTGGCTTCTTTTTCTGTCACTTGCAAAGATCATAGTTTATTTGACCCCACTGTGGATTCACAGGAACCCAGATGCTTTTGTGGCCATTCTGTAAAAAAAAAAGAAAAACAATCTTCTTATTTGAATAAGAACAACTGAGAGGTATGGTCAAAAAGTGAAGTTTGAGTTCCCTTAAATGACATTTATTTCTCTATCTTGGTTTGCAGTAAACATGAGCAAAAATATACATACAGTAAAGAGCAAAAAATAAAGATCCAGAGTATTTTTTTTCTCAATTTGGGCAAGAATTGGAACAAATTCATACATTTCTTTCTTGAATGATTCCGCGACCACAATCGGGAGCAACAGTGCAGTTAAACTTTAAAAGGATATGTGCAAGTAATGATGTCTGTTGCCTTCATTCTCTGTTTGTACTATGAATTGCTGACTCTCTCCTGCTTTTTTACTGGGCACCTTTGCAGTATTGAAAGAGCTGCGAGGATTAAGTGCTGTTAGAACTTTGTTTGCAAGCTTCAGAAACTCCTTTTCAAGAAAGGACAACTCAAATGAGGCAAAAATATTAAAAAAGAAAAAAAGAAAATTTCCAAAACAAACTGCTCAAAATCTACCAGGTAGTTTTCATTACACAGTACAATCCAAGCTAGTACATTCTCTCCTTTTTACAACAAAAATACTCTTTTATAAACAAAGCAATTTCTTTTTGTATTGCCTGCAAAATTGCCAGAATGCAATAAATTACCTGTTCCTTTTTCTTTTAAACATCTCGCTTTTGATAATACACATTGTACCAGTTTTGTTACAGCCTCTTCACTCAATGGTCATACATCCACACAGGAAATAATTATATTGCTCTTTGAGGACATCTCCAAACTTATCACAGAAAAATAAAGAGATACATGGAGATGAGAGGAAATAACATTCTGACACTGGGGAAAAACACTGTCTGTCCACCAGGAGGCACTGTTATGTTGAAACATGTTCCTTTTGTGCGTTGTTATATAAGAGGCCTTCCAACTGGATCCTATAGTGTATCTATAGGAGATTTATTTCATTGTTTCTGATGAAGATGTGTCAGTGCTGCAGAGATAAATACAACTGTCATGAAGATCTTTGGTTGAAGAAGTAATCTTCAAGTACACATGAATAAAAGTGGATTTCCCAATGAGGTGATGAAGCCAAACATCTGATGAGCTGTTTTAAGGTTCATACTTAATTAAATTTGATAATGACTTGGGGTAGCATGAGATTCAACATATTGACAAGCAGTGAAAATATAGTTTTAAAGAAGCGAAGGGTGTGTTTGACAGGAGGAGGAGCAACAAGGTAGGGTAAAGAAGTTCAGCATGCCTGCTTTGGATTAGCTGACCAGATTAAGAGATTACAGTGAAATTAAATAAGTGTTACAGGGAGGCTAGAGGAGAAATGCATGTGAACTGGACAGTGGAGTCACAAAAAGCTATAAAAGAAGTGCCGGTTAGAGCACATCCTTCGTTCTGAACGAGCCTTCAGATAAAGATCAGATAATCACATTAGATCTAATTGTCTTCATTTTATTCTCTTCCAAATTTGGATCAGATAACAAAGTTCCTGTTTAGACTGATGCAAGATACGAGCGAGCATACTTTGAGCCTGCTTCTTCATCAAGAACAATTGAGTTGTGAAGTCAAGTAAAACCTTACTGTGTGAGATCAGCTGCTGTGTAGACCGGATCACAGCCGAATGGGCTTAGTATTTTGTAGCTGTGCTGACGTATGTTTCAAAGTGTGACTCCACAGATTACATCACAGCAACTGCATGTTAGGCTCCTCAGCTCCAGCACCACACTCTGGCATGTATCTCAAGAGGTTGATAATGGTTATCAAGTTATCATGATGGCTTGTACTTTTCCTTCAGATAGATGCAACAGCAGAGAATAACACATAAATATTTTTCTGTGTGGTCAGTGAAGTACTGTACATATCCCATTTTTGTCATTTCCTACAAACCTACTGTTCAAAACTCTGATGCACTAAATATTCACACCGATTCAAGTAGACAAACTATACATTCTGACATCCTGGATGAATACTCAATAATGAGTATGAAATTAATATAGGGAACATCAATAAACTTTCTACACCATCCTCCTCCAAAACTGTAAATACACTTATTAAAATCGACTTAGCTTCACAAAAGAAGAAAGAAAAGAAAACACACACTTCCAGTGCAAAACAATAAAAAATACTGCATCTATTTCACATACAAACAAAATAGATGCATAACAACCAAGAAAAACAAAACAAAATAAACTCTAAATATTTATTTGAATTAATAAGAAACTCGAACACAGGAAAATATCTTTTGGTTTCTCTTTAGGATTAAATCAGTCAGAGGGAATGTAATGTCAGCAAATGGTTCATTTTTGCTGTTGATGCATATGATATTCACAAGGTTGATTGGGAACCCAAATGAGTTAGCCTGAATTTGTGTTGTCAAGACATCTGACTGATGAACAGTCACTTTTGTTCAATTTGTTATTAATATTCAAAGCAACTAAAATATGATGAATTATGCTTGCTTTACCCATTACTCTCGGCTCAACCAGTGTGAATATCAAATTATCAAAAATAATGATTATTTAATAGGAGTCATCTGATGAGCACATGAGCATTCATAATGTATGCCACTTAATGAATATTGCACATTGCATGCAACTTCCCGACCTACAGTATGTAATGGGACCTACAAATGGAACGCACACTCACACACATGCACACTCTTCTGTATTGATAATTTCTCTTAACTTCTACTGAAGTTTTGTCATATTCTGGAGATCTTACTGTTATCCTGTTTTCAAAGCATACACAAACACTTGCAGTGCGTGATGGTTAGAGATTGCAGTGTGGTCCCTCCTGGTGGTCAGTCAGTAACATAACCTGACTTAAAACTGAGCAGAGAGGTCGCACACAGAGGGGGAGAGGGTGGGGGTGGGGCTCCTGCCCTCATATCACACTAAAGACAAAACACATGCAAATGGCTTCATCTCGGCATCCATCCGTCAAGATATATGCAAGTTTGTTGGATTATTCTTTTAAGTGCAACAAAATAGACGTACTGATATTAGGTTATGATGCCATATAAATACTGGTGATATACACGTTTTGTATTGTAATTTGTGTATATTCATATATAGAGGGATACTCTATAAGGAGGCAGCAGGAGGTGAGCAGCAATACTGCGGTAATGTTGCTGATCTTGCAAACTTTGAAAACACATCCTTTATATCCCTTAGTTTATCATGCAGTATAAATAGACGTCACCTCAAACTAATTTACAGAAAATAATTTGTCTGAATGCTCACAGACAGAAACAATGACAGGATTACCACCCTTTTATTTTCATGTCTCATCTCATCGCATAACTGGGAAAGCAATCACCAATCCCCCCCCCCCATGTAATTTAAGGGGGTTTGTAAACAAATCCTACAAAGGGTGTGAATACTGCAATTTTTTTCTGTGTATGTGCACTGTTGCAGAGAATGAACAGAGTAATTTTCAGGGGTCAACCTAGTTGTGGGTGTTAATCCTCAGCCTGAAAGACACTCTCCCAGCAAACTTGTCTCTTTCAGTTCCAGTGGGAATGTTGTTGGCGTGGATCTTGCACTCAATGTTGACATCTTGATTGAGAGTAACATTTAGGAACTTGACAGCAACCAAAGGCTGAGAGTAGTTCACCTGCAAAAAAAACAAAACACCCGATGACATCTTTAAAGGTAGGAACTACAGACACAGATGGACTCTCTGAAGATTGTCAAAATAGTCTTACCTGAGCTTTTTTGCCATAGTAAGGGTAGTACATGAGGTTGAAAGTGCCATTTGGTGGGTAATACTCTAACTCTCCAATTTTGTCACTGTCTTCTTTCTGAAAGGGTGAAAAAACTCAATCAGTTATACTGCTTTTATGTAAATTTTCTTTCCTGTAATCCATACTTTGCTACATCTACACTGTTTACTTCAGAAGGCTATTTAATACAAAATACCCACCTAATCTATATGCATGTACTGTATCATAAAACTCAATACATCTATGTATGTGTAAATATTATCTAAACTCTACCAAATGCAGGCTGTCCTGCTCTTACCCATTCATCTTTGCCAACTTTGTATCTCTGAGAAGTGGCAATTTTATGGAACACAATGGGGGAAAAAAGAAGACACCAGGAAAATATAGTTGGTGCACAAGACAGAGCGGCATGCAACACATATGTGATGGTCGAAACAGTACATATAAAAACATTAAATGAAGATGGAGGGGAGCAATAGGTGGCATGTTGCAGATGAAAGTAATGCACAATAGCTGTGAATGGGCTGGAATCCAAATTGTTACGTTAAGCCCTTCAGTGTGAAAGACAAAAAGGATTACCTTTGCACTACAGGTGACAGATGGGGCCTCTCCATTTTTTCCTGGCAGCATCCCAATCACCTGGTGAGAGAGACACACCATTTTGCTTTCGACTTTTTAAACACGGTGGAATGAAAACAATCTTTTACATTACTGTGAGATACTTTAATCTTAACACTCTCGCACCACTTTTTCCTCATTTCATTATTTTTCCTCATTTCCAACCAGTTACATTATCTCAGTAACTCCATGTCTCCTAGCAACACCAACCCTTTCCATTCCTACTTTTCCTTTCATACCCGATTCAGCTTGATGATGACGCATGGCTTGCCCTCTTGGTAACCATAGTAACGGTCTTGGATTCCAGAGCATACATCAAGAATGGTGCGGTTAAATTGACAGGAGCGCTTTGGGTTGTTCTTCACATCACCGCTGTCCTCTTGTTGAAAGTACTGGTCGGGGGTGCACTCATAATTTTTTTGGGCCTGGATGGAGTCGTTGTAGGCTGCATAGGGAAGGATAGTGGGGGTAGGGTTTATTTCGTTTATAAGGGCTTATGACTCAACTAAAACCTTGTTGCAGGGCAACCTCCTACTCAATGACAGTAAAGGAATTATCTCTTATTAGGTAAAAACAATTCATTCTGGATCATTGGATAATCCGATGCAGTAAGCCTTTTGAGTCACTGTTGCAGAGAAAGAGCTGGACTCACGTGACAGGAACTTGTCTAGGGCCTGAGCGTACATGTCCCAGCTTTCGGTGTTCTGGATGTTGTAGACAATATGGAAGGCTTCTTCAGTGTGGGGTCTAATCACCAAGCCTGTGAGTGACAGGGAAACAGCAGGAATCTTTATGACATCTTGCATGCTCTGTGACCATCATTCTTATAGTTTTAATCTATAGCATCAGTACCTGGTGTGGACAACCTGTCTTGCCAGGTTGGTTTGTGGTCATCCAAGGTCTGCAGCATGACGTACATAGTGAGGGCAAACAGGCCAGCAAGGAAGATGTAGAAAACTAAATAGAAGAGGAGGATGAGACCTGCACGGGACGAGAGAAGTGGATGGAATAAATTTGATCATGAAGACAATGCATCCAATATTATATTCATTATACTATTATCAATAAGTTACGATCATAGATTGTAGGTGTGACACAATATGATGACTAGTTTGCTGTAATTCATAAAGGTTTATCAATGCATGTATAAGGAAACAATTAAACAAATGAACAATGCAAACCAAGGCTAATTACCTGAGCTAACCATCATCCCTGTAAACTGGACATTGTTTTTCTGCAAATTGTTGGTTTATTTGTTTAGTTCAAAGTTTTTTTATAAATACTTGACATAATGTAAAAATTGCACGCTGTCATTGAATAAATATGCTGAGTTCATGTTATCATCTGTAACCCAGAATCAAAACTTGTCCTTTAGTTAAAACTTTTCTAACTTAGAGTTGCTTAATGATGCATTACAAAAAGAAAAATGATATTTTCAGCCATTCTTCCCCCCTTTCCACTGATTCCTGTATTCAAACCTATATCTTTCATTCTCTTTTTTTATTTCACTTTTATTTATTTAGATACATTTTATTGTGACACAAGGTCTCATTTTCAAGTGTGACCTTATAGTTCACTTGTTGAACTGGTGGCTGTGCGCTATGTGGAAGACTTTTGAAGTAAGCGTGAACATCTGTAGACCAACATCTCAAATGATAAGAAAATTATTTTTGTTAATTGTGTGAATCCTGTTTCTCTTTATTATTATTATTCCGCCAAACTTTGGCACTTAACTCCTCCAAAACCATTTGTTCAACTTTAGTCTTAAGCATATAAACAGGTTCCTCGTCATCAGGAGAAAGGTGCAATGTCTTTTCTTGTTTCTAACTTTTATACTTTTTGAGAAAATAACCATTTAGTAAAAGTTAAATCCAGCCATCTGATTGGACCATTCAGAAAATTCCACCCAGTGATTGGACAATCCTGTGCCTACTGCTTCACCAGGGTGCACCGCCTCGTGGTGTCCAGTCCAACTACTCCCTATATTTCCTTCAGATGTGGCCATTTGCATTCCTCTCCTCCATTATATATATAGTTATTTTACCTGGGACATTTGGGTCTGCCCGTGGCATAGTGAATTAGTCGCCAGGCTCTGGTGCAGTGCATCGTGGGTATGAATCCCACCCTAGGCATTGTTCTTTTGTGCATTTAATAGTGTTTGAACTCTACTGAACTGCATTTCCGTTCTTTTCATTCAGAATTAGGGCATTCATACCAGCTGTTACGTCATAAAAGCTGAATTTGTAGTTACAGTGAATGTTGCTGTTGTGTCTGAGGTCACCGTCTGATCAACTTTACAAAGGACTCCTTGTAATGCTCAACCATCCCGGGGCTCATTCCATCTGCATTATCTGCTGATCTTTTTCTCACCCGTTGCATGCGTGTCTGTGTTTTACGCTTAAACTGTTCTCCATCGCACAACATAGCCTAATAATATTAAGTTACATTTTTTTCAGTTAATGTGTAAAAAAGCTATGTTTAATGCATAACTGAGAAAGAAGTATTGTCTGTGCCCCAGCCAGGAAGAATGAGTTATTAACATGATTGAATGGCTGGTGACAAATTTCATCACAGAGACGGGGAATGATGACAGAGGGGATTCGTGGAGAAGAACAGGAGGACCCCCAGGAGACTGGGTCATAAAGTAATCAGATTATAAGACCATTAGTGATAATGTTACATGTGGCAGAATAAAAGGCTGTAAATAATAAACTTTCTTTAACCAATAACAATGTGGTGTTTCCTGCTAGATTTGAAGTTTCTCTGGCATTCCTATCCACAAAGAGAACAGAACTAAATAAATAGCCTTTTCTATGACGCATCAACACCTGAGGCCAGCGTTGGGAAGCAGCTGAGTGCCCTGACCCTGCGCCTCTGCTGGGAGGCCCCCAGCAAAGCGCTCCATCAGTAGGCTCGGCATTGCATCTGCTCCTTCTGCAGCAACATTTGCAGGAATCCATAACAAAATGTCAAGGGGGAAGCTGATCTGAGGGGGGCACTTGCAGATGGCTGTTTGAATGATTCATAGCATGTGTGTGTGTGCTTTTTCATCACACACAATTGTTCCTAGAAAGTTATTAAATATCTACAGAGTCAGGCTCCGGGCCGTAGATCAATGAGAGACATCGCAGAGAAGCTTTGACAAAACAAACTGTTGAAGTGTTTTTCTGTGTCACCCAGGAGGGAGGTTGTGCTAACCACAAATATGACACCACCCAGGGGAGACTGAATGTGCACATGTACACACAGGATTTTGCATGCAAGCAGGGTAGCTTTCCCCCCTGGCAAAGAGGTGTTAGGTTTACAGTCTGCCCTCTCAGTCCACGCCGATGATGGACAGCGAAGCATCTCTCTTTCATCCTAGTTTTGTTTGCAGACAGCAGTTGAAAGCGAAGAACCAAAGGACAGCTTGGGATAGCGCCGCATCCTGGTCTTTCTTCGATAATAATGGCAGGAGGTGTCTCTGTTCTCTCAGAATTAATTGGGAGGTCTTGCTGATTAATTGCATTTCTATCTTGGTGATCAAACAGACCTCTGAACTGGAAATGAAAAGATCTGGAAAGCGAATGGCTGGCTTTGAGCTGCAAATCTTTTACTGTTAAAGATTATATCATATTTATGCAACATGCAATTTATAAGCAGAATCAGCATGATTATTTTGCTCACTGATAGACCCATTAGGTCTCTTTTTCCATGTTGCAGTGGAAAGCCCTTTGCTTTTTTCAAAGTGGGAGGTTCAGAACACTTAATTAGTCCTGTTTTAAGTGCATGGTTCAACCATGTTTCATCAGCTGATGATGAGATGAAACACCAAAACTTTACTCAGATTATTTCCATATCATTGAAGTTATTCACACAAAGAAGTGTGTACTTCATCCTAAAAAAAAATAAAATAATAGCCTAACCCTTCTTTGATCCATTGCTCTGGAGCAACATTACAAAGTATAATGAGCGATGTGTTGTTGATTACGCTGCTGATTATTTACAATAAATAAAATGGACCAGTGTCTTACAGTGTGAATATCTACATGACCTTGTTCAGAGTGCTGCTTCGAAATGCTAAGTTTAGCAGACATACGTGTAGTAACTTAGAACAGAAATAGCCTAATTAACAAGCCTTAGAGAGCACAGCTTAAAAGGGCCACCAGACCTTAGAGCACCTGGGACACTGAGCTGGATTAAGTTTACACTGTTGGAGGATTGCAACAAAGAAAGCCAAGACCAATGATTCTCAGCTCCCCTCTGGTGTCTACTGATGAAACATGAACACAAAAACATTATTGCAAGTGAAACCACTTTTAGCACCATTCAAGCCCCAAGAAACTACGCTGAGTGCTGAGACTGAGATCATGTTACCAGTCAAGTGATCAAAAACTATCAGTTCCTCGAAGTGTTTTCCTTTACCAGAAAGTCCTGATTTAATATCTTCCTCATCAGCCAATGAAGTCATTAGGTTAGGATTAAATCCCTCACTGATTTACACGCGCTGGGAGGGGCCGGGTTGGAGGTGATACAAATAGCATTTGGCCCTCGGCTTTACCCAGATTAAAATGTTCCAATGTCATTAGAACAGAGCCATATGTGCCCTTTCATGAATCTTTTAAATATTTGTAGGGTTTCTCCATGGCATAAGGTGGAGTGGGGGTGCAATTTTGGAAATTCTACTCCCCACAGAACCTGGGGGGGGAGGGGGGGGGGGGGTAAAAAGAAAATTACATCATGTTGAGCGCACTTCGGTTAAGGCACAAGCATGCAAACCAATTATGCACAAGTTTAAAAAGTCCCTCTCCAAGAAGAATTTACATTACAGCTGGCTGCAGCACTTCTCACTGGAGAAAGCGATGATAGGCACTTTGCAACAGTGTGGAACCTGTTTCCATAGAGCTGCTGTAATCTGGCTACTAGCCTAAAATGTACATTGGGACCAAAGGCTATGCCTTCATCCTTATGTAGAGCGCAATGCGCATGGACTGCGTAAATGAATAAATAAAGAAAGCTGGCAGGAGGAGTACAAATGTACCGGCTTCCACAGCAGTGGTGCCGCAATCAGATTTCAGCCCGTCTCTGTGGACAGCGACAGACGTCTAATAACCTGAACACCGACTGAACTGTAGCAACTTTGTTCATGGTTACATTCACAAAATTGTATTACACACTTATTCTTGAAAGGCCTCCCGGCTTGAAGCATTACTAAGTACTTGAGGAAGGTTTCATACTCTATGGCAGCGACCTGTTACCGAGCCGGGGGCCGTATTTGCTGCATTGCTGTGGCTGGACAGTACTCACCCCAGCTGCTCGCAGTTCTGCCCATAAACTCCCTCGTCCTGGGGTTCCAGAAAAATTCCTTCCATTCGCATTTTTCCCCTTCATTTGCCATTTTGTCCTAAAGGTTTAACCACAAACCTCTACTGAAAGCGTACTAATTGGGATGCAGCAGTTGCCAAGGTAGCAGAGTGATAGCTCCGCTCTTTCACCGCAGCTATGTGAGGAATACCGGAAATTAAAGAAGTCTGCTAAAATCCTGAGCACGCAAAAGCTAACAGAAATCAAAGCAATAGCCACCACTGTTGCCTATCTTATGAGAGGAATTGATAGGCTAGGAGGAAGCGATTCCGCACCCAGAACAGATCTAATAACTGCCCTCCCCCCAGCTCTTGTCTGCATGCCGCAGAGTTTTGATGAGTGGTGCAGAAATGTAGTGATACTGCGGTAAAGCACTCCCTCCGCCTCTCTCTACAAGCACCCCGCTATCCTCCACACAAATGCACGCGCGCGCACACGCATACTTAGACACACACGCGAACACGTACACACACGTGCGCACAACCAACGCGCGCGCGCAAGCACACACACACGCACACACACACACACACACACACACACACACACACACACACACACACACACACACACACACA
>JAPMNP010682869.1:0-20140 GCA_029874935.1 Atherina boyeri | reverse complement strand
TGTGTGTGTGTGTGTGTGTATGTGTGTGTGTGTGTGTGTTGCTCACACCCACCCCCAGTCCCAGAAGCAGAAGTGTGACAGAACAATACAGCCTTCTGCCAGCTGACAGACAAGCCGGGATGGAGGAAGGGAGACATTGATAGGCCCATGAAGGGAGGGCGAGTAAACGATAAAGAGAGATGGTTTGGGGGGAGCTGGAGGGGTAGAGTGCAGGAGACGAGAGGCAGCAGATGAAAAAAACCTGCATTGAGTCCATCCCAAAAATAAACCTCAGAAGAAGCAGTGTTTCTTTCCCCCTGCAACCCCCCGTCTCCGATTCACTCCTCAGTCATCCTTTGTGTACGACTTCTGATGGATTCCATCTTCCTCCGCTACATATCTTATTCTAAAATGAATTCACGTTGCAATTCAGGCATTATCTCAACCTTCATTTGCCTTTATGAGTCACATATTTTTCCAGTTAATCTAAACAGACCCATTGTTATAGTCAGATTACATCCAGGTACATTATCATAAACCAAATTTCTGTCGTATTGCCAATCAAGCTTCTGACTGGAAGTTGACCTTGACTCATTATGGACATGACATGACAATAGCGAGCGGTTAACTATTTCTTTTAACCCTTCTTTTCTGGAGCAGAATATTGGTCCTTATGGTGCTCATCTTTTATAGGAATAATCCAAGACTTTGGTGCACAAATCAGCTCAGACTCAGAAAACTCATAAACTCATAAAACCAGGTGGGGTGTATTTCACCCCTATTAGAAGATTCAATGTCTATATCTAAATATAAGCAATGTATGATCCATAAAATTTACTTCTTTTAACAGAACAATTCAGTTAGATTTAATGAATTCTAATGCAGGTCTTATCATTTCTTTTACATCCATGTTTTTTTCATTCTAAATGAAAATGAGTCATTTTTTATAAATGAGAAATCATCAAATCAATAAAAAAAGAACAATCAATTTCTTAAAAAGAGAAATGAAAATTAAAAACTATAAACACAGCAATTTCCCTTTGGGGTAAAAGTATTTTTCAGTTCATTTCATTTGCTACCTTTAAACATATGCAGTAAATCACCAGTCATTTTTTCAGTTTGCCCAATTTGTGGTTGCAAAAAGCCGTAAATACATGTGTTTTTCTTGATGTTGCTCTAGGTCATGGGTGTCCAAAGTCGGTCCTCAAAAGCCGATGTCCCGCAGGTTTTGGAGGTTTCCTGCTGCAGCTCACTTGAATAAGATTAATGGATCAACAAATTTGGAAAGCATTTGTCAACAAGTTGTTGAGGAGAGTAATTTGGTGAGCTGGAGCAGGGAAACATCTAGAATTGTCCAGACTGCGGCCCTCGAGGACCAGAGCTGGAAACGGCTACTCTAACTTCTTTACCATGACATCTCACCAGGTGAATGTTTATATCTGTCATGCTGTAGCTATACCTAATCAATGCTCTGCAGACTCTGAACCAAAGTTCTATCATACTTACAAAGTCCAAATTATTTATATTTGACTTGATGCTGTTTCAATGGTACAGACTTTGTAGGATCTGCAGCTAAAATTCCTAAAGCCTAGTTGGAAAGGTAGAAATGGCCCACTGACCATAAATTATTTATTCCAGAGGTCTGTGCAACATTTTTAATGGATACAAATTGAAATGTAATGTTAATCTGAAGAGCCTTACAATATTTCTTTGAAAGCGTTCTTGGCAGCATTGGTTGAACTCGTCGATTTCCTGGCTCAGGCCCAACTTTCAAGCACTCTTCACATAATTCTGATAGACTTGAAGTCATGATTTTATGAAGGACCTTCCAACTGTCTACAATTTAAATTTTTCTCATTGTGGAATTAGTAATATCAACTATCAACTCCTCAACCAGTTTTAATGTGCTTTGGGGCACAGCATCTTGTTGAAAGACCAAGTTATTGCTTCAAAATTCAAAGAAAGTCCTATTTCTTCAATAAACCATAAATTTGTAATAGCTGAACAAAGTGATGTTTAAGTAAACAGCTCAATATTTGTCAGATCCGACCATAAAACTCTCCCCCAGAAGGTTTTCTTGGTAATGTAGATAGTGATATAAAACTTGAGGGTGAGAGTTTGGCAAAGTGGCCATTTTCATAATTACTTTTACAGCTGACCACATGGAGAAAGCTGTTTATTTTCAACTGATTTTACTGATAAAAAAAAATATTGAGAGGGAAATGTTCTTTTCCGATTACCTCTGAGACCCGTGAATACTGTGTATTGATAAATCAAATGAGTGGCATCATAAGTTTGAATGGAAATGACAGCCAGTCATGATCACTGACAGGAAGTTGAGAAGCCCGTAATTCTTCTCCATGTGTTTATCATTTCAGATGATGATTTTTTTAGGATATCATAGAAACATAAAAACAAACAGATAAAGTTGTTATTTGCAATTATTTGTATGACAAACAAGCATGTATTGTACCAGTCAGCACCAGCCAGTCGGTTTACCAGGAAGTTGACCAATCTGAAAAGCATGATTGACTACAGCAACATTCTGCTCAGGAGATGCAGCTTAAAAGCACCGGGTGTCTTTTCGTTCGATACAGCTTGCTTGTTTGGCGCACGCAGCTAATAGATTTAAAGGTGCTCTTAATGCATGTGTTTTCCATCTTCCTGTAAGAACAATAAACACTGGCTGCTGGTTGAATGCATAAAGCTTTGAAGGTGTAGTGTGATATCTATGTAACTGATATTGTCAGAGAGGGACAGAAGAAGCCCAGCTATGTGGAGTGAGAGAAACAGAGATCAAGCGAGGAAAGGAAAAGAAATGGAAAATAATTGAGGTGATGTGATCCGAGGAGGGAGAGGATATTTTTTGCACCCTGGAGCCAAGAACTGGCCCTGGGCAGACAGCGATATAGATTTACCTTGAGTGAGCCAAAGATAGCTGATATCCCTCTCTACAACGTTACGCTACAAACGCCGGGAAACTGCTGATGTCACCTTAAACGGCCTTTTACGAGAGCAACACGTCTCCCTCACCTGTTGCCTCGATCGCAAACCATCAATCTGTGATCACGAGAGATGAAATCAAGGTCAAACCTCCACCACTCCATTTGTGCTCACATTCACGCTATTTTGATTTCTCAAAGTCAGAACTGAAAAAGTCTGAATTCCTTTCAGTGTCAGCTTAAAAAGCGTCATAATGCAGGTTCGTCACACATCATTAACTGCCGCATTTGTGCATGCTGTTGCCTCGCCTACAAATAACATCCCTGTTTCAATTAAAGCTGATATTAAGGTCAACATTTAGGTGGAATTTATGCAGGACACAACAATAAAGCAAAATGAGAAGACTAATTATTAATCTCATTAATCAAGGAATGAATTATCCTGAAGAAGACTACTGTCAACATAGAAATATGGAGCTTTGCTAGTTTAGTTGTTTTTTTTGCTCTTATTATTGTTTACATAGAATAAAAATGGTTCCAGAGGGTTGTAATAGATAAAACACAGGTTCTAGAAAAACTCACCTGGAGGGAAGCAGTAGGGGGAAAATCTTGTCTTGTACTGTACCACAATGTTGGAATTAACAAACAAATTTAAAAAATAGAGAAAGACTCTAATGAAAAAATGCAAAGACTAAAAGTGGAAGACTTTTTTTTTTTGTATCACTCACAAAGTTTTGTCACGCATTACATGCCTGTGTTGGTTTTGGGATTGAGTGAATTCTGTGGGACATGACACAGAAATCATTAGAGGGAGTAACCGTCAGAAATCTAGATGGAGAGGGATAAGTAAAACACTACATCACTACGTCTTATCAAAGTCTAAAATAATAATAATAAAAAAATTTTTTTATAATGCACTTTACATTTTGTCATCTCAAAGTTAAAAGACCCCATAAAGAGGTTCATAATTCCACATCTGTGTAAAGTTGGACCACCTCAGAGTTACTCTCTTCTAAAGCTGATGGCTCTCTCTTTCCCAACCAATTATCATTCAATAAGATTCTAACATTTTTAATGCTTAGCAGTTGTTTCATTGATTTATTGGACAGAACGAAAAATGAATGTCAGCTTATGAAAAGCAAAACATTCAACATCCTGTTTTGTGAATTCGGAAGTACCGTTTGTCTGCTCCCACTTCAGTTATATCCTCTCCAAAATTGTTTTCAAGAACTGGAAAACAGCCAACAGTCAATATTTGAGAGACATCCAACTATTCTTTTTTCTAAATTAAATTGTAGTCCTAAAGATGGGCGCTGATCCTGATACCATTAAGATAAAAAACTGACTGAGTTCTGGTTTCTTTTCCAAGCATTTCACCAAACATTTCTTATGACTATGACCCAATTTGTCCCTTCTGCATGTGGACTTATTTTATGTAGTTTACGCTTATATTTCTAATTCTCTTCACCATGTGTTGATGCATTATCTGCGCCCATTTTATCCTGAGGAGGACTGAAGCCAGTCAATGCTGCGGGAGAGGTGTGGCTCATCCTGAGCGGGTTGCCAGTCCAGAGAGAGACGGACACTTGCATGCAAACATAAGGCCAATTTATAATCAACTACTTTAGAAAACATGCAGCCTCTGAGGAAATATGAAAACACCACGCATGAAACACCAGCAGGTCTGAACCTGCAGAATGTTCCTGCTGTGATGTGACTGGCACCACCCAGCCACATATTCCCCATGCAATAAAACATAAAAGCCAAAGTGAGAGTCACCTCTCTATCCATTTTAACCTTCACACTAATGAGGTCACTGTGTTGACTCTTTGTGACAGGTGGCTAACCCGGAGCCAAAGATGGTTCCAATGATTGGCCAAATTTTCTAGAAATAGGTCAGACGCAAGTGATTTCAACACACACAGGTCAACAAAGTTATCCAAACACTGAACCCTTCATTAGCATCAACCTCAGCTGAAAAGCCCCCTATCTGCCAAATGAAGCCATCACTGCAGTAGGGATGATATTGATCTAAAATCAGACCTATTGATCACCTGGTAGTCAAAGATCAAGTCTAAACTTTGTCCTTGCACAAAGGCGGCTGTGCACACACACACATACAAACAACCCACGCCTAACCGCAGGGCGTGACTGCTGATGCCTTTGACTCAGATTTATATTTCTCCCGATTAGGTTTCCCTACCAGTTATCACAAAATGAGGACACACACTTGAAGTAACATCTTATATGAATAAATTATCTTCTTGTTTTAAGACAAAACAAGGAACTTAAGAGTGGACAAGCTTTTTTTTTATTATTATGATCATTTTTATTAAAACAATATTAATCTAATGAGTTCCTCGGGTCTGTCAGAAGAGTCTCTTCTCTCCCTCTCATGCCAAAAATACCAGCCTGTCCTCTATAGCTGATTATGTTTTCTTCTCTTTCTCCCTGTGCGTACTCTCTGCTCATCCATCTTTTTTTTCACCCACCCATCCACCCCCCTGCACCTCAGTATTCCCACTGGGATCACCCCTCTCATCCCGCTGGGTGTTGTGTATGTGCATGTGAGGCTGCATCATGACAAAAGAGAAGCTCCCAGACTCTACTAGACTGACACATCTAAAACCTTCCTCTCTCTTCTATGTCAGCTCCCCTGCTTCCATTTCACCATCACTTTCCTCTCCTTTTAAACTCATCCTTCCCTTTCCTCCTCTTTATCTACCTTTTTCTTCACTTCACGCAATCGCCTCTTCGCCGCCTTCTTCTTCTCCTTCTCATCCTCTGCAGCGTTGAGGTTCTCGTCCGCCTTTTTCTTCAGCTGTGAGGCGGCGTGCGCCATGCTGGTTCAGCCCAATTAATCCACACAGGTGGGAAGTGGGGAAGGAGAGATGGAGCGTGGAATCAAAGTGTCCCCTTTAGCCTTTTTATTTTTGCCACGGCTCTTAATGATTAGTTTTTGTTCCTCTTTTTCTTGGCTGTGCTTTTGTCTGAGAAGGTGTGTGAGAGGGAGATTGTCCAGGAGGCACTTTCCTCTTCTCCTTTTTCAATATTTCCCCTCTCCCTTTTGTTCCTTTTCTCCCACGGCAACTATCCACAGTGTGCAGATGCTATGATCCAGTTTGGGGCAGGATAGAGACACGACATGCTCTTCAAAAATTCCTCCCTTGATAAAGCAGCTGCTTCAAGCTCAAAGTGCAAAATGAGTAAAGCAAATTACAAATCCAAAATTAAAAATAAAAGTCCTTTCGACAACTATGATCCAATCACAGCTGAAATTGTTCTCAATTTATAGAATTATGTATAAAAATAGCTCAGTTACAGGTACATTAAGAGAATTCCAGGGTTGGAGGTACAGGATGGGGCTCAAGTTCCAGCCCCTACCCCAGGAAAGAGCTCTAGCTTCTTGGTAAATGGACTGGTCCTGCTGGCTGCTTTACTGGTTTCCCAAGTCTGCTCCAAGCACCTGAGCTCCAAGCCATCCTCTATATACACACACCAGCGCACACGCTTGGTCCGCGACGTCTCGCCAGGACATGCGAACAGCAGAGAAATGACAGAGGAAAGGAGGTTGAGATGGGAGGAGGTGGAGGGGGAGGATGAGGAGGGAGTGGAGGCAAAGGAGGGGGTGGCAGAGAGAGGTAGAGAGAGCAGCTGGGACAGCAGAAGAAAAAATAAAAAAGGAAAAGGCGGGAGTAGGGATGGATGAATACCTCTGCTCAGTACCAGCTGGCTACGGTTGAGAGATAAAGACAAAAAAAGGGAAAAAAAGGGAGGATGAGACCTCACACTGGGTACATACAGGACAAACAGACAATGGGGGTCCAGCATATCACAGCGTGCACTACGTGTGCAGCCATGATGCTCCTGTTATGAAACTTCATTGCTCAGCCTCTTTCGGCATCCCACTGTCTCCCCACTGGGTTTTTTCTCCTGATCGGAGCCAAACAACACGCAGAGTTTTGTCTGAGTTGTTGGTTAGAAAGAGAAATACTGCAATAACAAATTTTCCATCAAATTCTCAACAGCATAGTCAAGAAATATTGAATTAAATATATTGTCCTAAATCCAGAAAAAAACCCATAAACAGACAAGTCGCTACAGGAAACAAAATAATTTTAATAAATAACAAAAATTAAATATTCATTCATTTTATCACCATCATTATCATCATCATAAGAGACAGATTTTACAACAGAAGATCCAGTTGAAGTTGAATCCAAATTGAAATGACCTCATCTTGTCTCATTGAGGTGAGGATGTATATCCACACCTTCCTTGCTAATTGATTTTACAGCATAACACATGTTTGTCACCCAACGTGATTAAACATGGCTGCAGGGATCAGTCAGTGTTGGTCCATCATTTTAGCCCTGATTACAATACATCATCGGATGTTGGATTCCCAAGTGATTTCCCAGAGGACGTACCAAGGACAAAGGTTTGATTTGGACATTGGTAGGGACATAAAATTGATCCACATTAATGTTGTCCAGACTAAAGAAATATTTTTCGTCAACAGAAATGTTCTTTAAACTCACAGCGCTGACACTAGCAAGCGCTAGCTCATTGAACAGAAACACAAGCACAGAGCCAATCAGAACAAAAAATGTTTATAAGGCGGGACTTTGAGCAGCGGCACTGCAAGTATCTCACCGGATCTCTCAGCTGTCAAGTCAAGCGCGACAGAAAATGGTAGGTACAAGCAAGGAGTTGCTGGATATTCGTAGGGACATACCGTCCCCAGTAACTCTATGCCCATGGGAAGTACCCTCTAATACATCAGTGATGCTTTGACCCTTTATCTCTCCATCGTGAGCTTTACATTTGTCGTTTTGAGTATATTCTCTGCACTATATGGCAGTAAACTCATTAAGAGAATAGTACCATTTTCTTTTGTTTTTTGTTTTTACCTGGACCTTATCTATAGCATGAAATACGTTCATAAACTCACCCGGACAATTTTGGAGTTACTGTCAATCAGGAGATATTTAGATCCATCGCACTGGCAATGTCAGGGCAACAGCATAATCAAATACACTTTATTATGCAGTGTCGTGGACGTAACCTGTTTGTGTCTCTATATCTATTCTTTCAGATGACTACAAAGCCACTCTGAAGGCACAGAGGGATAGTACAGCAACTAATAACTTCACACTTGTGAAATGAAGGCATTTTGTGGCAAATAATGTCCTATTAAAAGACCCACTCCAGGGAACGGTGACGCAGCTCACATCACAGCTAGAAGGTCGTGGGTTCGATTCCCACCGGGGACACTGGGATTGCTGAGGGTGTGTTTGTGCCTCCGCATCAGTATACTGCCTCCCCCTGGCCGGCCGGGACGCCTGAGGGGGCGGGGAGGATCCGGCTTGAAAACGTGATCCTTCCACGTGCTACGTCCAGCTGGGGAAACCCTGCCCCGTTGGGTGAAAAGAAGGGCCTGCTCACTCGTCAAGCTAATAAGGAGGCTTGAGCTTCAGTACAGGGCCCTCCTGGTCGGCAGAGGGAGAGCAATGCCCAGGACTGTACATAGGTAGGAGCACCGGGTGATAAAATGGGGAATGTTTTTCGTGTTGTTAACTTGTTCTTGTGGCATTTTTTTTTTAAACTAGAAGGCAAAGCTCAAAATTGATTTTTGAGTATTTCTGCACTCAAATCGCAGTGAACCAAAGGCAGTCACTAAAACAGACTGGAGTTGTGATGTACTGTAACAACTCCACTGGGTGAGCCACAAGCTCCTGGCCCACTACAAAATTGTGAGTGAGTGAGCCTATATGAACGTATTTCATGCTTGGAAAAAGGTCCGGGTAAAAAAAAACACTGTACTTTTCCTTTAAGGCAACACTACATAAGTTTCCAATACTAAAACTCTGCCTCTGATTCAGTTTGAAAGCTCTGTGACAAATTGTGCATTCCTGGGGCTGTCATTTCCCTGCAGCTACCCAGGGCTGAGAAACTGCACTTCACAAGTTGAGAAGTGTTTCTGGCTCAGAGCATCATGTGACAGCTGTGTTTTGCTTTGTCACCACATCACCAGTAACAGATTATTACCACACTGGCCGTAATGGATGTGCACTATGTCTAAGTTAGCAAAGAAACCCAAGAGAGAAAGTGACAGAGCAAGAGATGACACTAATCAACAGACTTGCTTTTACTTTCTGGGGCGAGCTTAGACAAGCTATAACGCTGAATTAGCCTTTGTTAGGGGGCGCTACAATGCAGAAATCTGCCAAAGTTCAGTAATGCTGCTTGAAGTTTTTGAATAACTTATAACACCTGTCACCAGCTATAGTTTTCATTTGCTCATTATTAGAATTTCACCATCTAAAAGAGTTTCATTTGCATTAGCCACATATCTAATACAGTTTAGTTTAGTGCTAACTAGCTAGCACAGAGAGCTAAATTGATGTTGACTCATGTTAGCATTTAATTTTTTACGCGGAAATAGATAAAACTAGTGTTTTACATTCTGTTACACAGTTTGAACATTTAAAAAATCAGTTCCAGCATTTACTTGTTTCATACTTAAATAAAAATAAAAAGCTTTGCTCTCAAATGACAGAGCCTGGTTGAGTTGGCTTCATGCTAGCTTTAGCATAAAAAGTTTGCACCTGACCTAATTTCTGTTTACATTTTTCCTCTTTAAGTTTTTTTCCACTTTTTTTTAAATGTAAGTTAAAAAAAAAAAGCTCTTCAGCTAATCACCAGCATGTTCATTACACCTCATTCATCTCATTGATTTGTGTAGACTCAGACTTCCTGAAAACTGCAGGTAGCCTATATAGTGGATTGCAAAATGATAATGTCATATAGCCTAATGGTGTGCAGTAGGCTATGAGGAAACAAATTAAATTGAACATAAGACTGAGGTTGCGGAGACAGGAAAAGAGCAAGGTGATGTACCTGCAGAGAGAACTACAAATAGATAATCTCAGCTTTCACAATAGTCACAAAGACAGAGTTTCACCTCCCTTTAAATCCACTGACAAAACCTGAATTCTCAGCTCTTTATACACTGAAGACAACCGCTCGGTATCTATCATGACATGTTCCATTTCAAATCTCATGCATGCTTAACCAGAGAGCTTCCCACAGCAGCCTCACACATGTAAACAAATATGGGGATGTGAGAATACACAGCTAATTAGGTCAGAGGAGAAGTATCCTGGATGATCATGCTGGATTATTCCTTTCTGTCTGGGCTTTCAGAGGCTAAAATGGGTAATTCTACATTGATGCAGATAATTGCCTCTTACAGGGTTACATAGCAGCCATATTGAATTATCCAGTTATGGCACTTTCAATAGTGATTTTTGCCCCTTTTAATGATTTACATAAAAAAAGAAAAATTTCAAGTCTCTTTCAGTTAGAGAACGTATGCCAGTGTCTACAGTGTGTGCATCAATACATTATTTTTGTAAGGTTGTGTAATTTGGCAACAGCGAATATTTTAAGTGTTACAGTAGAAATAAATCAAATGTACAGGCTGTCGGCACTAATGCATCTATTTTTAAAATCCTAATGTATAATTGATTATACATTGATTTGTTCATGTTTGGGAGAACATACTGTGAAATAATACCATAAGGACAATTTTCTACAGTCCAGGAAGCATTAAGAGGCAACATTAACTTAAAGGGAAAAAAATTATCCAGTTAATCTATTGAGGAGATTTGTTTACCTACATATAAAGGCAACAAAACCAACAGAAAATGCCTGATAATGATACAAAATTGTAGAGGAAGAATATTTACATCTCACGGTCCAAGAAGAAACAGTCTCCAGAGTAAGTCTAAAGGTTTCTGTCTTATTTTGGGTTTCCTCTGTGTGTGAGGGTGTGTGTGATGAGTACTGTGGTATGAGCTCATGTCGGGAGACTGCAGCCATTGAATATTAACAACATTGGAGTGGGGTTGGCACCGTGATCAGAACATGTGACATTAGATGAGGCTTGCTATTGGCTGGCTGACATGTGACAGAGCAGCAACTGGCTGTTCTGGAAAAAGAGGTCCTACCCACAACCTGACAATAACAAAGGAAGAGAAGAGGTGGAAGACGTCTCAAAACAACAACCATCATGTGTAGATAATGTATGTGAACTGGTAATTCTTTATGTTTTATATCACATTGTTGCTTTAAAAAAGATTTGCACCAGTTTCTTTGTTGACTTTGTGGCACAAAACACCACTACCATGTAACTGTATACAGTACAGAAACATACTCATGGATGATCATGCTGGATTATTCCTTTCTGTCTGGCATGTTCTGTAAGTTATTTCCATTTGACCCTTATGAGGCAACTTTGCATAAACTGCCTCTTTGTTTGATCCAAAGAACAGATAGATTTATATATGTCTTGAAAAGACGTGAAGTACTGCATCTATGGGATGGTTATTAGACTGACACTACAAAGAAAACACACACCAAGACTGAGAGAGAAGGAAGATGCTCAAATTTTCTCTCCTTGTACTAATTTTGTGTCTCTTTGTGTTCAATTTGAGTCTTATATTTGCATCAGTGTCTAGTGGTGTGATATTCCTGATTTTAGGTCTCGTCTCATAGATGTTTTGTGTCTTTCTGGTCATTTTGTCTTTTATTTTTTCTCTCTGTAGCAAGTTTACATCTGTTTAAAGTTAGCTTTTATCTTTGTCTAGTTCTTTTGTCACTGTTACAGGCTTTCTGTTTGTGATTTTTCTTCTCATCTTGTCTTCTTATCTACAGTTTATCTTCGTTCTTTTAACTCTTTTTAAAGTTGGTTGGTGCACTTTTGTTGTTGATTTTTCTCCCTTTTCTTGTTGTTTTGTATTTTGATAATGTTTTCTATGTTTATAGCCATTATATGTTTCTGTTGTATCTTTTTTGTGGTTGCATTAGCCTTTCTGTGGAGTCTTTTTGGTTTCTTTATCAACACTGTTCATCATTCTTTTGTCTGTTTGAAGTTATTTCCCATGTCCGTTGTTTGTTTGCCCTTTTTTACCATATAATTTTCCTACTTTTTATAAGTAGTTTTGTGTTTTTAGACTTTTGTATATGTGTTATCATGCTGGGTAATCATCTTATATTGTTGTTTAATTCTCTGTATCGGTTTTTTGCTTTATGGTTGACCTTAGGCCTATCATGGTGGGATTTTTTTTAACCTTTTATAAATACTTGGCATCCATCTGGAGGTCTTTTCATTCATTCTGTGTCTTTTGTGCCTTTTTCAGTGTGTTGACAGTGACATTTTTCATGTGAACCTCTGGGCACTCCAGTCTCATTGTAAACATGTGCCCATACACCTGCACAGTCATTTATTCATGGCTGCATAGGATAAACACTTTCTTACACTCTATGTAAAACTCCTGCATATGAAGCACCACTGTCGCCGATTCCCTTGTAACGACTGATTGATGAAACCAATATTCTCATGTTTTCCCAGGAGAAGCAGTTGCTGTAGTTATTTCTGCAGGGTGTTAAACCTCATTACTTTTTTCGACTACATGCTAACATTTAACCAGTTTAGCCCTAATGCAGTTAAACAGAGGGGTTTAAATAAACCTAACATGTTTTGGGATGAACAATAACAACCAGATATCCTTTAAATTCTCATCTTAAAATGTTACCAGATCTTGTAGTGCCTAATACTTTGGATTATCACCAAGCACCTCTCCGTGTTGCACTGTTTAATGCTAATTAGCAAACGCTAGTACAATGTATTGTAAAGCCTCGTAAAGCTGCCAACATGGGTCTTTAACTTTTACAAATACAATAATCTTAGTAGGACAAGTCTTACAAACAGTCACACGGCCAATTTTAACGACAGAGAGGAAAAGCTGTGATAATGAAACCTGCAGTCTGCAGATGTTCTGCACAGCTGTACCAGCTCTAATAGCAGCAAATCAAAGCTCATATCAGACTTAAGTCTCATGATTTGTTGAAACTGCAGATCCAGATTGGTCACTGTCAGTTGACAATCTTATCATTGCTCACTTAATATAAATTGAGCTGTGCTTCTTTGAATATTTAAAATAATATTCTTTCAGCTTGCCTTCATTATTTAAGTTTTTCAAAAACATGCTCAAACAACCTCATAAAAAGGACATACTGTACATCAAGAAAAACGATTAATAAAGTAGATTATTTCCAAGTCCAACCCTGAGGCTAATCACAAACTAAAACTCCACTTACTGCAATATAATAAGTCTTCTGTCAGCGAGTGACTTCAGTGAGGATTTATTAGACTAATCCGTCATTATCTCCATCTGTAAAAAGAGCTTATGAATGGATGTATTAGCCCTTAAAGGCTTCCTGTCTGTCCTCAAACTGGGATTAGCAGCAGGTGATTTCTTTCAACATGGATCAGATTTTTAAAACTATCCTAACAAAGAATGAGATGTTTAAAGGTGGAAGAGTTTGGTTTGCAGTCTCTGGTGGTTTCTTTACAGTGGCAAAACAGCAAGCTCAGTAAAAATGTCAGCATCTAGATGTGGGTCAGCAACTGAGATGCCAGCAACTTGCATTCTTTTTTGTGTGTTTACTCTTACGGAATCTGCTCCTTTCTCTTCCTGATCCATTTTTCTTGCATCAGTCCTTTTGTCCCAGTACTGCTGATCTAACCACAGCTATGCTAACCACCGCCTGCAGCACTCCTCAGTGCACATACCCATGAAGCTGCAGTTAATCAAGTCATGGCTGAGGGTGTTACTGGCCTCCACAGGGGAGAAACAATATTACTTTCTGAAAAGATGAATACTGTAGACACCTGAGGGCTAATGAGAGGATTTTTTCCCCTCATTCCATGTATAAAAAACAATAATGTAATGACCCAAATTTGGAGCACAAGCATGTAATCTTTTCAAGATAAACTGTTAACCTGCAACTATAATGACAACCACTTCAGGCTTTTTCTTTTTTCTTCTCCTTTTTTTGTATCAAAATAGCGTCAACATAAGTTAATACATTTGTGGGAATAAAAAGGCCAAAAAAAAGAAAAACAAAACATGAACTATTTGAACATGAAAATCAACACATATTTTTTAAAGTTTACTTTTCACATTTCATTGCTCTTTCTGTTTATCTTTGAAAGAATATAACTACTTCTTGACTGTGAATCACTTTTTGTCAAACTTACTTCTTTAAAAAAAAATTAGCCCCATTTATTTATTTATCTATATATTTTTAATACTATATTTTTACTTTTTTTGATCAACTATTTTCTCATTTATTTATCTACAGTATTAATCTATTTTCACCTTCACTCATTTAATTTCTTATTCTTATACAGATTTATTCCATTTAGTCACTCTTATAACTCCATACTTCCTGACTCACTACATCTTGTTTTTCCAACCACTTGTCTGAACATGAGCACACACAACAAAAAAAGACATATAAACTAAGATCAGAGCCAATTTTACCAACAAGGCTATCCATCCATTATCTGTAATGCGTTATCCAATTCAGGGTCATGGGGCGACTAGAAACTATCCCAGCTATTAGCAGGCGCCAACAAGGCTAAAGGGCTTCAAATTAAAATGACCATTATTTAGATTATTATTTAGAACCTATCAATACTGGGGAAAAACACTACAAAAATACCATCCTATAGCCCATAGAGACATGTCTTTAAATTGCAAAAATAAAGCAAGCATTCGTTTAACAGACACAAAACAAAAATATATAAAGCTTGTATTTTAGAAAGTGTAGCATTTTACTAAAATGTTTGTTTTTTTTTTAGAAAAAGGGTCAATTACTAAAATATTTGGCTATTAGCCTATTTTTTTGGCTTGCATGAAAACTTGTCAAAGCCATATAAATAGAGCTTAAACACAGAATATTCAGTGAATATGGCTGCAAACCCGATCGACTTTACAGTTACTCTACATTTACGCTCATAATGCACTTCAAAGCATTCTTAAGGCAGTTTACCAATTTGGAAAGAAGCAGAAGCACACAACACTTACATCAGAAACCATCTTATGTGCAGGCATGAATCCAACTAGTTGGTTCTGTTTGTTTTTAAAGAGGTAGTAAAGAGTAAAGAGGGACGGGGAAAAAATAACATTTGTTTGTACAAACAACATTTGGTTTGATTTCTGTCCATGAGTTGTTTCCAGTTTTCTAATGAAGAACATCAGTTTTTATGTTTGTGTCCAATCTCCTTGCTAATAAATGTAAATGAGACAACAGTTACCAACAACACAGAAGGGGGAAAAAAGAGATTATTTCTGTAATATGTATTATATGAAAAACCAATAAACATCTTAAGCTACACTAGAAATGAACCCCTTTATCCAAACACACTTTTGCTTTCCTGTGGTCTTTGGCGTTCTCTAGTGGCAACACAATTCTACTACTGTTTCAGCTATCAACTTGTCCTTAAAGTACTAGTTAAAACGTCGAGGTGTTCACAAAAACTTTTTTTTATAATTTATAAATTCTGGTTATAATAGAATGGCAGCATGCAAACCAATTTCAGTTATCAAAATTCCCTATTGAGGCTTCATCAATATCATGGAAGTGAATAAAAGATGTGTGACATTAATCCACTATGATATCTGTTTCCTGCCTCTGACCTTGAGCCCATTGGAGGAAACACTGAGGGATGACTTTGGTCCAAACAGCTGGCAGCTGAGAGATAGATTCTAATGTATGTGTGTGAAACTGTGTGTATCAGATGCAGTTATTCTTGTGACCACTTAGAGGCACCCTTATACAGATAAGTGCTTCGGGGGCAGGTGGAGGCGTCTGTTTTTGTTTACTGATTTAAAACATAGAGGGTCATTTCTGATTTTTTTTTCTTGGCATTTCAGTGGAAAAGCTCATTTTTCATGAGAAAAGTGATTTTGCTCAGCTTAATTCTACAGATGAATGCAATCTTCTGCACTAATCACGCTGGAAAATGCCTTTTTATGCACCTGCAGTCCCTTATTATTACTGAACTTTAGATACAAGGTGCAGTTTAATTTATTTAATTCATTATATTTGCTCATGTTTCAGAGAAATAAAGAGTTGACGCTTCAAGTAATATCTAAAGGTTTTGGGGGGGAAACGGCCAACTGTTTTTGATTGACATAATCACTATTCAATCATTTAGACAGGACTGTCAAATGATTGGATGGCGTTTTTCCAGTCCTGTTTGCTCACCAGGTGACTTTTTTTTAAATTGTGTGATAGAGCATCTAATTTGTTAGTTACAACTGGGTGTTGAAGAATAATTAAATCAATATTGTAAAAAGTGATCTGAAAGAAAACATCATGGACCCTGCCTTTAAGTTACACTAATTTAAAATGTGTACTAACTTAAATAAATTAACATTTTGTTTCTTCAATGCAACTGCAATAACCTGGACACAAACAACAAATGACAAGGCGTGCCAACACCCTTGCAAGCAGGCACTTGTTCGCAACAATAACAACACATTACAAATGCTTTATGTAATGTTCCATCGAAGCGTACCTTGGGAAATAGTTTCAGGGACTCGTGGAATGGTTCAGAGTGGTGCCATAAATCCACTTATTGCCAAAAATAACTAAAAACATCCTCATCTTGTTGATTAAATCTATATGTCTCTCCATAATTGTTCATTTATCCTTTAATATCTCCTGCCACAGTATCCCTTTTTAACAGGGAAGAACATCAAATCCTAAACCTGCAAATTTATTGTGCTTCTAAACCTGTCCAGAGTGGTTATGTTTGAGGACTTAAAGACCTGAAAACTATGCAGTCCGGTTCATGCACCTCTCAAATCCAAATCCACACTTGCAAGAAAAGAAAAAAACTAACAAAAAAATTCAGGTATGGATACAGCAACAAAAACAGCATATTAAGAAGATTGCTGAACTCAGTGAAGTGCGCTCACTATTATGTGCTGACCAGGTGAAATTTTTGCTTTACCACAGCAGGATAATGCGGTGCAATAAAGACAAAAGCTGAGCTGGAAGAAAATAAACCTTCTCATCATATAGATTTCCCTCTCTAGAAAGAAGAAAATATGATTGTCTTAGTGTTGTGGTGTAAAATCTCCAGTTTTGCACTGTTTGGCTTTTGTAACTAACGTGAAGCTTTCTTTGTCCCTTATCTTGTCAAAACACCTGTAAAGGCCCTGATTGCTGAGGCTTATCACCATGAGGACAAGCGGACGTCATTTTGCAAAGAAGCGGTGCTCCTGCTTTGATCAAGGCTAAACTCTCATATCTGTTTGTGTGTTTGTGTTTGTGAATGTCAGCTCAATTTAAGCCAATCTAAAATAATCATAAGGCTATGAGGAGCCTGTGCCCTTTGTGTCTTCGAACCCAAATTAATTCCAATATTTTCTGACATTTCTTGAATATGAACAGGGCTGGAAACAAGCCCTTTGTCACATTAGTGACACATTAGTCCTCAGGTCAATGGATATGAGAATAAACCGGTTAAGTCATTAGGACAGCTAAGACATTAAGTGTATCTGTTAAATTTCCCTGAATCATAGCAGTTATCTAGATCCTCTCAGACAACTGAGCAGCATGTGTCAACAAAACACATGAACATTAAACATGGACAAACATCTGCACTATAAGTTGCCGATTGAGGGATTTTTTAATTCATCCTTTTTTGAATGCATCCTACTACAAGTGTTTACAACTGTGTTGAATTATCTCTTCTATCAACATTACCACTGGGTGTCACACTAGAACAGCAGGCTCAAACTCCAACACAAACTGACCTGAACCAAAACTATCTTTGCGTCCCAGACCCTCCTCCCCTGTTGCCAATAGCAACGTGTAAACAGAATGTGCATGAGGATAACTGGGATGTGGAGAGGGTGGTTCTTTCCTGAAATTCAGGAAAATCCTCTGCCATCGCAAGACATTGGCTTTTAAAACAGTTTCACAATGCATGGTTAGAAACTCTGACATGGCATCCCCTGCTGATTGGAACAGAACCCAACCCATTAAGAGTAAACAGTGTATATCAAATCAACAGTATTGAACCTCTGAACTGTTAGAGTGCTTTGTTTAATCCGCACACAGTGTTTTTCTCTGGAGTCACTGTGTTTCACAATGACAATTATTACTGTCATGCATGCAAACACGCTTAAGAGCTGCATCAAACTGGAGAAAACAAGGAACAAAATCAGAGAAAAAGACGTTTCACACAAGCATTTTAATGCAACTCAGTAAACGTGTTAGTTGTGATGACGTTGGTCAAGAACATGTATCGGCTACAGCTTGGTATTGCAACTGTGTCATTCCTGTCCCATATTTTTTTCTAAATAAGTAACAAAATTGCACTTGCATGTATCTCCATTCTGATTGTCCGATCAATTGATGTAATAATAGACTACTCAATTACCTAGATAATTATTTTCTGCAACCAATGGACATCATGACCAGAAGTATGGAATCATTCCATTTCAGTATACTGTAGTATAGTATACGATCAGTTACTGCTGTTTTTACACCTGTGACAGAACAACATTACCTTCAACTACCATAAATCACCTACAGAAAGTATGCTTACCGTGTAGCTCCAGCATTATGCTATCAAAGGACACTCGAGGTTTGCTCAATCTGGCTCACAAAAAAGCAGCATTTTGCTAAAACAACAAATATAAGGACAACATGCACATTTTTAGTGTAAGCAAACTTCTGAACTTTGATTCAGACAAGCATCCATAAATCAATAAAAGGATCAATAAAGGCGTTCATTTATAGAGAACAGCAGGTTTTGCCAGCTGCTGAAGATTATGGAGCTACACAGCGGTCACAAACCACTGACTTTACTTTACTTGAATAACTACAGATACATCCTGCAGCCAAACTAAAGTCCAGGTTAAGAAGCCGAAACGGTTGCACAGTAAATAAGTAATAAGAAAAAAAAAGAAGGTCAAATGACTAAGTTTACTGTTGTTTCTGTCCTCTGTGTTAATATTGCCATCAGCCTTAAAATCAAAGTCTTGCTGGCTATATTATAATGAAGTGTAATCCTTCCAGTGACTCTCAGCTGCCACGTCAAAGAAATGCTCTTATTGCTTTGACATAACATGGCCTCCGACTCCCCCGACTGTCTCCTCACTCTGTCTGACATCTTACAGTCTCTGTCACTCTCTTTATTTCTTCCACTCTCACTCTCTCCACACTGTCAAAGCAGGATCCTCATGTCTGACACAGTACACTGCAAATGGGCTTAAACTAGATAAGGATGCAAGAAACAACATAATACACTCTGCCATGTTCAAGTAACTGCTGAATGATTTCAGAAGTCAGCTGGCCTGTAGGATCGGTCGGGAAGATTAGATCACGCTCAGAGGCAAGAGAGTTTGGGTGCGGCAGGCCCGGGCCACCCATTATGTACAAAAAAAGAAAAGAAAAAAAAAAAGAAAATGTCCATTAGCAACACAGTTTAGTTCATGAGCTGGAATGGTAGCCATAATGCATTGACTTAAGGCTCGTAGTACATAAGAACTGCTGCAGTCTCCCATCTCAAATGTCATAGAGGAACCAAATAATCAAATCTGAACCTACATCTTATGCTTCTCCTGTGACTCTTGGCCCAGATGCTTCCATGTGACATGAGGGCTTGGTGGAAGACACATCAATCTGTACAAATGGCTTTTGTGTTTTCTTTTTATTGCTGAAACTCTAATCTCTAATCAAACATCAAATCGCTATCCACTGAATCCATCACTGGCCAGCCCTACAATCTGCTAGTCCCTATGGGGGCACTCGAAGAATCAATTCTCAGATTCTAACAAATATTTAGTGTAAACTGACCTTTCGCCGGGTAAACCTCAGATGTCCTTACACGCAGAAGTGTAAGGGAATGCAACCACGTGTAATATACTTCTACATGCTGATCTACATCAACACTCTCATTGTTGATGTAGTCTGTCCCAAATGTTTACATTTAAGGAAGAGGATGTAAAAATCATAAAACCTCCAGATCTGATAATTGTGCAAAGAAAACAGTCAACAACGCTCAAGAAAGACTAAACTTGTGATTCAGCTGAAAGCAAGTTTTTCTTGTTATCAATCAAGTCAAAGTCTTTGTACTGCAGTGAATAAAGTCAGACAGTTCAGGGTCGTCCTTAGTAAACAACTGGGGGTAGAAGAATACATATTTCACGTATACGTTTAGAATTCTTTTTCTTCAGATGATGAACTAATCAACTGATTATTTCCTAAAATCTGAAACAAAAAACAGCTCTTCTACAGGACATGTAAAAAAAAAAACATAAGCAAAAGACAGAGGTTAATTA
>JAPMNP010682836.1:0-12027 GCA_029874935.1 Atherina boyeri | reverse complement strand
GTGAAGTTCCGTTTTTCAGCCAAAGGTGTCAGACGCAAGTTGAAATTTCAGGAAACTCCATTTAGCCTCTTTAATGCAATGTTTTCTTCCATCTTCAATAATTTTTTGTCTGACTTAAAGTTTCAAACAAACCATTAGTTGTCATACACTTGAAACCTCACATTATATACCTACTAAGATACTTACCAGCAGTTAAACTGCATGAAGCCCCTCAATTTGTTATTTATTTGTCTGTATCTTCTGCGTAACTACAGATAATATGAGTTTAATGGAATCTAAACTGCTCTTCTGCTCAGGTGTGCAAACTGAAAGACCTACAGCCAAACTGTATGAGTCATAGCTGAAATATTTTCTCATTAACATCTTATACAAAACACTGGTGTACACAAGTCTAAACCTAATGAATATGGAAAAGATGCAAACCCATGGATAATAAAGGAGATGGTTGCACTTGCAAAAGCATTGTTTAATGCCTCATTATTTATGCCACTGCCAACAATGGACATATTTTTGTGCTAAACTCCTTCTTGTGCAAATGACTGACCTCAGCTTAGTATTGAGATACACATCTTTTATTTCTATTTTCCATAATTTAGATCTGTGCATATTATTTCCAGTTGTTTAATGGTATATACAGTGATACAAAATATACTAATGTTAATTTTATTGGCCAGTCAAAGCACATTGACTGAAGTAAGTAGCAAAGTAGCGGCTGTCAATGTTGACCCAGGCTCTACCTTATGAAGTGAGAATGCTGACATCTGAAACCAAAAGAAAAAGTTTTAAAACCTTGAAAATCAGAGTTTGAATATTTAAAATCTGAAATGAAGATTTGAAAGTCTGAAAATAAATTTTGAATGTCTGCAAGCATAATTTTGTTCGACAATGTTTTATTTTTCATAAATTCAACATGCAAAGTACAGAGATTCAGCCTCACGTTTTTCAGATTCAAACCGCTTGTTTCACCTCTGCTGTTTTTCAAGTATTTTCAGAGTTTCAAATATGGCATTGTTCTCCCAGCACGTTAAGTTTGCAAAAAACTTTTGAAACTTTGTAATATGAGGTCTGAAAAAAATCCTACTTTTTTTTTCAACTTCCACTTTTTGTACTGTATGTGACAGCCCACCTATCACCCTGCCACATTCTGGATCCTTAAGTAAGGTCCATGTAACACTTCAGGTGGGTCCATGGATTTGTGATGTGTGGCAACCTATGAGGAGCACTGGGAGGTCCTTCTGAAAAGAGGGAGAGCGATATGACGGTTGACAGTCGAGTCACTATGCCTCCGATTAATGATGCGCCCTGGCTACTTGGCCACAGCGACATCCCTTTGGTCGACTGGTTAGCATGCGTGACTCAAAACCAGGAGGCTAAGGTTCAAACCCTGCCTGGGCCCTCCTATCACCCTGCCACATGTAGTTACGTCCACACCGCTGCAAGGTTGTGATCACATGATTTTTGGCAGTGTTCTCTTGCTGCTTTTTAATTTGAGACTCTGAAACTCACACTCACACTTCTCCAGATGGACATAGGAGTATTTTTTTTATATTTAGATGAGAAAGAGTGAGATCAAAATGACACGATCTTACTGCATTTACCACAATACCCTTATATTCAATTACAATTATGTTGTAACTTGATCAATATCAACTTAATAATCTAACAGTGTGGAAATGACCCTGCAAGTTCCCCTTTACCAAGACTATAAGCTGGTCAAATATCATAGGAAACATAACTTGATTTAGCATACTTTTCAAAATTAGTAGAAGAGAATAAATTTTCTTGACATGGTTAGAGCCCAAAAAATATACAGTGCATTTTGCTGAGTAACTCCACATGTAAACCCTCCATATAGACTTAAAAGTGAACAGATTACTTATTTTTGCACTTATGGTATTATCAAGATCACTGAAATACACTACAACTTTTCTGTCATTTTTTATTAAAGTTGTAAGACGTTATAAGACCTATTCCTATTGTTCATATTCTTGTTGTTTTTAGGGCAGTTTAATGTTGTGAATGCTCCTTTGCATATCTTACACAGTCTTAAGTGTTGTACTATTGCTTTAGTTAAAAAAAATAGAATTAGAAAAATCCACAGATGCATGACACATTATAAAAGCTGGAGCAGTGCCTCGGCCCATTAACGATAAAGGGGGAAGTGGGGGATGATAGACACACTAATGCATATTAAGCACAACAGTATTGCTGGCAACTACCATCACTACTCTCTATGTGAAAGAGGCTTTAATGGATAATTGATTAAGTCATAAATTAGCACCTCACAAACAAGCGAATCAAAAGAGTGAAGGCAGGCAATTTCTCACTGCTGCTGGTTGGCATGATTGAAAGAGGAGGAGGCAATGAGGAGAAGTGTTTGATTTGTGGTATTGCATGTGTGTGTTACAAATTTGAATTCCTTCGTGTATTCACAACTGTACTCTCATTTGTCCCTCTTTGCTTTTGACAAGTGATCATTTTAATTCGGTACACCCTGTTCAAAGATATTGTCCATTTTTGAGGTTATTACTTTTTCCATTTAACCTTTTTTAAGGCAATCCAACAATTGGCCACACCCACAATGCATCATGTCAATCCATTTCCCATCTTCTTCCTTTTCTGCCTCAGGCATACTCTACATTCATCCATTAATTCTTTATGTATCAATCTATGAACCTTTCCATTAATGTGTCTTCTAACTCTCTTTCTCATCCAGCACTTCTTTCATTGACTAATTCATAATTCACCCATCCATCCACCCACTGATCATCCACCATCAATTCATCTTTTATCCATTTGTCTTATTCCATCCCTTTATTAAATCCACCCATCGACATGTCTGCTCATTCATAAATATTTTGCCAAACTGTCAATCTGTCAGTCATTCTGCCGATTCATTCTTTCCCTCCTCTACCAACTGTCACTTAATCCACTCTTTTATCTATCTATTCATCAGTTATTTTCTCCAAAGGTATATCAGTTGCCTTGCTTTTTTTCAGCCATCCACAGAGACCTTGTACATTTATCAGTCAATAATTAATAAATCTTGACATAATTTATTCATGCATTTATTTGTCATTTAATCAATGTTTGCCACATTAACACACGTTTCCCTCAAAGTCACCAACAAGTGTGACCTTGGATCACCACAGTCACCCTGCCCAGGACCCCCATCCCTGGAGAGAGCATTTCAGCAGGAGAAATAGAACGGATAGAGCCAGCAGGCATTTGACATTCTGTGACATTTCTGTTCCCCCCTCTCTATTCTTTGTACATACACCTACTTGTAAACAGTATGATAGCTTCATACAAAAGCTTGAATTTTTTTTAACAATGGCTGACTGGGCAGCACATAACCTTTTACAAGATACAGAGAGTAAAATACACAATGTCTGAATTTCTCATCCTTCAGATATTGCCTCCTGCATGTACCCACCTACAATAAAACACTATATACAGGAATGGATGCATGGAGGGATACATGAAATAAGAAAAAAACTACCTGTGTTCATATTATGTGTGTATATTTGACAGAGCTTCTAGCCTTTCATTTTGTGAACCATGCTGCCCTCTATGTCGGGCAGTTCAAATAAAACTGTCTCTCTAAACCTTACCAATTTCCTGTTGCTTTACACTGCCAAGGTTATGTCCATCTGTGACATCCCGTACAATCTCGAAATGAATCAAATTGGGGAGGTAAGATGTCATTTTGTTGGGAAATGACTTACTGTTAAGCTCTGAAATGCGAGCGGTGAGAAGGATCAAACAGCACAGTATACCACGGACTGGTTCTGCAAAGAATACCTTTCGTTCTTACTGAATCTATGAGTTGGGCAGAAAAAAAGTCCTCAAAATGTGTTACACAATCTTTTGATATTAGTTTTAAAAAATGTCATCACTTTTGGTGATTTCATTTTCAGTATATTCCGCTATTATGTAACTTTAGCTTCTCTATCCTGTACGGAAAAAGCACTGTGAAGTCAAAAGTTGCCACTAAGTCTGTTTGACATTGACCTTACCCAGCATCACAGCTTTCTACTTGTTAACGGAAAAAGCAGGTAAGTTGCAGTGTCACCAACATAGTGGGTGTATCCCAACTCAGAAGTGCAGGATTGAGAGTGCACTCGGGAGCCTGGGCTCAGGAGCCCAAGATGCGGAGGACACTTCGGAGTGAGCTGGGAGAGCACATTTGGGATGGGGTTCGTAGTGAGGGTCGTCACTTCTGATTTATAACACATTGGTTGCCGGTGTTTAAAGAATAATGGCGCCAGGTCAGTTGTTGCTGCTTATTTACCGTCTTTCTTAAATGCACAAATGATTTGAGGGAGGATGAAGCCTGATTGATTTAAATTCATTCTGCTCCGGGCTAACGGGATGTGCCAATAGTTTTGCCATCCTGTTTGAAACTTAACTGTTAATGCGCGAACCTGCGAAGCCTGGTGAAGTCTGCTCCCCACCACACTTCGAATCTTGGCCGTTTTGAAGTGAGTGAGGTGATGTCTATGGTGCACTCCTCACAAAAGGAATTGGGATTGCACTTGACGAACGTTGATGACGCCGAATGACGCAAATGACGTTTCATTCACTCCGAATCCTGCTCACTCGATGAATTGGGATACACCCAGTGACTCTAGCTATATATTTAGTGAATATTCAGACCCTTTTAGCAACTTATTTTTCTTCTTTTTTCTCAAGAAGCAGCTCGTAACTGTTTTCCTTCCAGCTGCAGCCCTAGTAGGAAATGTTTACCTCTGTGCTGCACCTAGACAGAAAATGACACAAAGCTGCATCCATCCTAGCTTATGGTCAGATATCAATGTAATTAATGACAATGTAATGTATTGATGTAGAAAAACATTTAAAAAAAGATAAAAATGCTTTACTGTAACATGTTGTAGACTCTATTAAAAACAAGGCCACACATGTTGACGCATCATTTTTGCTTTAACCGATTTATACTAAGGAAACTAAACAAAAACATACTAGTGTATGTGTGTTAGTTTCTAAAACATTTTATAAGATTAATTCAAAGTTTTACTAATTTTGGTTGTTCACCTAAGTTATTTTTGGTGAAAGTAATTTTCTTTGCCATGTGCACCGAGCACCTTTTCTAAAAAATATATATATATTTCAAGCCCTGATTCAGTATGCTTTAAATGAATTCCCCAGCACACTCAAACATTAACGATTTCTACAGATGCACTGTTCCAATTTATGCACATTTCTATAGACATACTGTACACATCCCAATAATTAATTATTGCCCACAATCTGTTGCCCTGCAGTCATGATTATACCATCATTCAGCATTGCAGAGTAAGATGGTATGAATAGAAATTAAAATTAAGCAGTGGTAGCATCTCTGCAACATTCAAATTGCTGTCTTACACAGCCCTTAAAGGTCACATCAACCCTTAGCAGGAAAATGATCAGAAAATAAAACACATGCAAGTTTGCCTTAATCCTGTGGAAAAGGCTGCCTTTTCTCCATGTTTCTCTGCTGCTAGAGTTGGTTACTGGATGCATAATGAATGCGTTGTTATGATAATCTTCCTGTATAAAGGAGTTGAACAATTTTAAGCATTAGACACACAGTCAACATCACCTATAGTAAATCAGTAAAAGTACAAATGACACTTCATACCCAACTAGTGTTTCATTACATTAAATATATCCCTCGCTTACCCCATCCAAATTTTTATTTTTTTTGTATTTTGTGCGCATTCAGAATATTGAATATTACAACACTGTAACTTGTGCTGCTGAAGACACCTAATTATCTCCCCCGAGATGCATTGAGTATGTATGCATGTTAAATGTCTATTTGAATGTTAAATTAATGTAAATTAGTGTAACCCTCATTATAAGGTTTTGTGAATTATGATTCATTAGAATGACACATGTGTCTACACATCCTCAATCTATGCAACAATTTTCACACAGTCCCATTTTGTGCTCTTGTGTTTCCTTTTATAAATTCAAACTGCATATTGTTCTGCATTACCTCATGATGTCCACATTTTGATGAGGCACATACAGCTTCATACATGGCTTTTGTTTTAATTTCAAGTTCTTGAGTGCTTCTGCTTTATCATATGAACACTAACCCAGTTTTAGGATTTTATCTGACTTTTTTCTACTTTATGTGAGTGACTGTTAAAAAGGCAAAAGTGCTGCGCTCATAACACCCATTTTCTCTTTTCATATATAATGCCCTTCTCTTCTTAGCTGTACTTTCTTGTTACCACTTGCTGCTGCAACAGCGGTTTCCCCACAGGGATCATTAAAGCTGCATGACTTCACACACTGGCAGCCCCAAATAGTAGTGAAAACGAAACATGTTTGAAAAGTTTTCTTCAGAACTGAAATATCTTCAAGAACCCAGGATGCTCATGGGCAGCAGCCAGTGTCAGGAAGTTCGAGTTTTTGCAAACATCATCCCATATACAGGTTTGCCTTAGTTTTTTCATGGCTATACCAAGTTTCAGAATTAAAAACATGTCTCTCAGTGTCTCTCAATTCAGGGTCTAGACACTTCGAAGTGCGGATTCGTGGACTACATACGTCACAGTGTCGCGCCAAGCACTGTCCCATTTGGTAGGCGCCTCCGAATGCAGCCGACAAACCTGCACTTGGTTTGATATGTATCGAAGGCTACTGTTGGTGGATCCTCCGCGACCTCGATTCCCAGAATTCATTGCACACATGATGGCAGAGAGTGAGCAGCAACCGAGCGCTGATTACACATTTAAGTCTAATAAGCCTGTCTTATTTCACGACCGTTTAACACCGTTATGCACTTCGAAGCATGCAGACCCTGAATTGGGACACAGCTTCTATGTCACTAAAATGAACTTTGTCAGTGAGTGTTTTTGTTTGTTTGTTTTTTTGGGGGTATTGTTTTTAGCACTGAATGAAGGATGCTCTTCCAATGCCTTTACATGCAAAGTGGGATTTGAATGATATTTCCTAAGTTTACAGAACCAGAAAAAGTTTATATTCAGTCAAACGGTGTTAGACAACTGCAATTTTTTTTAATGTATCATTAATATAATCCAAAGCAATGATAACTCATTCAGTCTTAACACACAGGGTTCCTTTAAAAACTAATCTTTCATTAAGGCATCACTGAAGCTAGACTACAACATTTATCCTTACTGGATTGAGCAACATGACTACTGTTCCTAAATCCACACTGTTCACCACACCATAACAAATTGCCCCGATTGGCCGACATGGCGCTTGGGCTCCTGCCTGATTCGATTTATTGCCCTGCATACAACGGAATAATGGCCCATTGGCTGCAAACAGGGAGCAAATAGAGGCTTCTGCAGTTAATGAGGGCTGTCTGTGAGTAGAGGGTAGAGAGAAGAAGAGTGAAAAGGAGGTGAAGACAGATAGAGAAGAGGTGAGAAACAGAAGCAACGCAGGCTAAAAGAGAGGGGGATGGCAGATGGAGTGGAGGGTGTCGGTGTGAACGTGAGACAGAAGTAGGAGAACAGAGAGATGTGGCGCTGTAATAATCTAAAGTTGTACTGTATCATTTAACATTGGAAAAAATCCTCACAAATTGAAGCCAATTTTGTCAAATTGTTTTGTTTTTTTTAACAGGTAGCAAAATTATTTTCATTGTAAAAAAAATAAAATAATCAGAATTACAAACTGCATACCTTGAATGCAATTATTGGAATACTTTAAAGTTTGGTGGCAGAGCCTTCTGCAGTGATGGAAGCTTACAATTTTTTTTTCTTGTTTTGTTTTGTTTTCGGTGGGGGGGTTGTAGCCAACTAGAAGCTTCTTGCACCTGTTGCCTGATATTTCTGCCACTCCTCCAATGCTAGGGGTTCAAGCTCCTAAAATATTGCAGGTGTCCTTTTTATAATAGCTGCTTGATTTGCATGCATGGACTCATAGCTGGTCACTTCTAAGCAGTTTACCTTTCTCTTACCAACTATTCTACTATTGCTTCAATTTACATTGTAGATGTGTACTTCAGGTTATTGCCAAAATATTGCATTAAACTTAGTTTTCTGGTACACTGGGTATCATATTTCTCTCTCAGATGACTCCATTATGTTTTACCATAGAAGGGGGGATTTTTTTGTTATGGGCTCAATTCTGTCACGCAGTACAATGCCTTCTCAAAGAGCTCTGCTTTGGTTTCCAACAGAGCATCATCCCAGAAAGTTCGGGTCTTTTCATTTCAGATATTTTCTGCATAAGCATGTACTTTTAGTGCCTCTGTATCAGTAGCAGTGTCTTGTCACCCCCTGAAACCCAATTTTGTTCATACACCGTGAGCCAAATATGGCCAAAATAAATAGGTCAAGATTAGCCTGAAGTCATGCATCATCAATCAATCAGTTAATCCACCCTTCCATCAATCAATCATTTATCTGCAGTAAGGCTTGCATTTCTGGCTCAAGTCAAGTCATGTGAACATTGAAAATTTTTGTTTTCATCCAAGGGTGGATACAATGCATGTATCATTCATTTGACTATTTAATGGACATGTTTTATAAACATAGTTCTGAAGATAGGCTATTCTTTTTTATAATGCTTTGAGTTGAGAAGTGCCAGTAAGTCTGACTAGGACTGAAACTACACTGACCACTGTGAAGTCAAAAGTTGCCACTAAGTCTGTTTGACATTGACCTTACCCAGCATCACAGCTTTCTACTTGTTAACACATCAAGTGTGAAGTCTTCTGGTACTGTGCCTCAGCCACTTACAGGGTGGGAAAGCAAATGTCACTACTAGTTGATAATACAACTATGATTGAGCTGGGGTGAGCAATGTAAGATATTCCAATGTAACTAGTTATTAGTTTCTTTATTTGCTGCACAAGTAATGAGTACAATTTGGTCTATTAAGTAAATTTCCCAAAACAGAAATGAGAAAATGGTTGTTAAGAGAAACACAGAATAGCAAGTAGATGAAAAGAAAAAGAAAAAACTAAACACAGTGACCTCAATGAAAAGAAAAGACCATTAAGAAAAGCAGACGAGACAAAGAAGAAAACTGATACAGGAAAAAGAAGAAGTGATATCGCAGGATCTGGTAGAATTAGTATTGTTTGCACTCAATCTTGACAGCTCCCTCTTCAATCACACACACAGAGTGCGTGGTTTTATGACCAACAGTCTCACACACAAGCAGGACATGTCCATACATTCTTCAACACATGCACAATATACACAGCTATATACACACACCATTTTCATAGCATACTTAGTTTGGTGGTAGCCATAAAGATTGCAGACCTGTAACCATAGGGTCTACAATTAGAAATCCCAGCCTGCTCTGCATGGATATAAGTGCTCCGCTCACCGGTGGAAATGCATATTTGTAAAGCACTTAACTTCCAGCAGCATGTGGAAGCTGCTCAGCACCCACAGTTTAGTTCTCTTGTGTACGTGTAAACATGGGCTTATTTAGTGGCATTTATTTATTTAGTTGACACCCTGCATGTACCTGCTGTGAAGCCATATGTGGTGTTTATTTCAAATTTTGAAGAAAGGGGGCACTTACTGGATTTTAATGAGCGGGAATCCAAAGGAGCCCTGCGACAGACTGGCGACCTGTCCAGGGTGCACCCTGCCTCTCGCCTGCTAATAGCTGGGATAGGCTCCAGCCGCCCCGCGACCCTGAATTGGATAAAACCGTATAGATATTGGATGGGTGGATGGAATCCAAAGGAATAAATGTTATATTTCTTCATAAATCAGATAGGATCGGTTCAAGGAATGAGTAAAATTAAACAAAATCAAATAAACTATAGATGGATTCATGCTTTCATGTTTACACTAAATTCTGCCATGAATATTTTTTTAATCTTCTATTCTATGATTTTGGGGAGCTTGTGTGAATTCTAGACTCCTGTTTTCAGCTGACAGGAGAGGGCATCTGCTGTGGTTTTCTGCAGCTGAAGCCCATCTGCTTCAAGGTTGGGAGTGTTGTGCATTCAGAGATGGATTCTGCATAACCTAGTTGGAACCAGTTATGGTGGTTATTGAGTTACTGTTCCATCTCATCTCCAACCAGTCTGCCCATTCTCCTTTGACCTTTTACTTCAAAAAAGGAACTTTTGTCCAGACAACTGCCTCTCAGTGAATATATTCCCCTCTTTTAATCCCCCCGGCTTCCCCATTCTGATGCTCGGTTTGAGCTTCAGCAAGTTGTCTTGCATGCCTTAATGCAATTGAAGAAACAATTGAACATGTGTAATTACGTGGTTGGTGAGTATATGCTGCCATCGTACTTTTTTGGAGAAGCCAGAAAAAGAAAGTGATTTATAGAAATAATGCATGCTCTATACTGTAGTTCATTTTATTTTTAATGCATGTGCATTATATACAAACATGATGTAATTATTGCATGTTATGTTTAGTTTAATATATTTTTTTGTTGTTTGCTTTTACTTGAAATTATAACAACAAAACATACTTGAATAAATGTTTTTTTGGTTGTTTTTATTAACTTTTTTTTGGTTTCACCTTATGTAATTGATAAAATATCTGTTTTGGTAAGCGTGACATTAAACACCAGCCCAGTTGTCAGTAAATAAGACATGTAGACACTTTACATGCTTTGAAAAATATAGAATATCCAAAAACATTCACATATGTATGTTTTTCAAAAGATATAAACTGGCAATATATTTTTTATTAGACTGGGCTGACTGAGAGAGAAAACAGTTTTTTTCAGTATATGACCCAGATTACTCTAACTCATTCTTCTCACACACATTGTTCTTGAGTATCAAAGTTTTGTCATCTTGACACATGCCATGGCCTCCTTTCGTCTGTTCCTTTCAAATATGGATTATCATTCAACTCTCTTGACATTTCCCATCTATCCACTGGATGCTCTGAGTTTTCCAATCATCTGCCACTCACCAGATCATGGCACTTCCATCCCGCATGTTACTCATTTTCTTATCAACCTAATTGTCCCTCATTAACCTGGTGAGAATACTGTCCATTCTCCCATTCTTCATCAATTCTAATTAGATGCTTTTTGAGTTTAGCCATTTTTTTCCCCAATTCTATTTTTTTGGGGGTCATGAAAGAATTGTTTTTGTTTGTGTGTTTTTATCTGAAATGGTCTGATTTTTCTTGTTTGAAAATGTAAAAATTATTCTCAGAAACTTCTCTAATACACGTTGTTTAATGTTGATTCTGTCTTCATTTTCACTAAAGCACCTTTTNAGTCAAGATAAACAGGGCAGATTGGAGAACCAAGAGAATATTTAATATAGGATATAACTCTTCACGGTGCATATACTAAATGTAAGACTGCTTGTTAAACGAAACAGTAGTTTTCTTCTTCCAGTGTTGCCCAATTTTAGAACTTTGTCATATACAGGCAAGGGAAAACATCAGATCTAATCATGACCCATTCGTCAGGAATATTCAGTTCATGAATTAGTATGACGAACATGCCTCACTACCGGTTCTAAACTTTCCACATAATAATATAATCATAATGGACTGAAATGGCAATGTGTTGTTAACACCATGTCAAACATGAATGATTTAAAAATAATCAATTAACACATTTAATTAGATTTTACAATTACAAGAAAATAAGGTGTGCTCAGTCAAGTTCAGTGGTCAAAGTTTTTTATTGGTGTATCTGTTTATCCCAGCAGTCTCCAGTAAAAAATTGTAAAAGTAATCGATGAAGTGGTTTTTGGAGGACATTCTGAGGTCTCTATCATTGCACCTCTACACAAAATTACTCCACTGAGTGTCCAATGACCACAATTACTCTGGACATCTTTTCCTCTCTCAGTTGGTGTGCTGCCCTTTAATACCAGCAATGACCTGCTGGCTCCTTTGGCATGTTGCCAGGTCTGCAGTGGTGCTGAATTACAGTTTTATTCTTCAAATCATGTAACTTATTATTATTTTTAATATTAATAATAATAATGATAATAATGATAATAATAATAATGATTATTGTTATTATCATTATTATTAACAAACACTATTGATATCATTATTATCATAATTATTCAGTTTA
>JAPMNP010682812.1:0-10533 GCA_029874935.1 Atherina boyeri | reverse complement strand
GCATACACACTGAAATATCCAGAAAATTGCATACACCTTACTTCATTATTTCACATATCCAAGTGTAAAAAAACAGTTTTTGTAGTGTAAGGTTTATTTACAAATCCCATTTAGATTTTACTTGAGAAAGGCAAGAGATTTTTACTTGATTTAGAGTAGTAAAATTTAATTAGAATACCTTTGTGCAAATACTTACGAGGATTTTTCTAAGTAAATGTTAATAGTTATTTTTTTCAGTGCATATGGTAATGCTTCACTGCCCTATCTTTCTGCAGGTAATGCTGAATATACAAGCTGTGGAACTGTTGTTGCTGTGCTGTGTTTTCAGCCTAGATTATACTGCATTTCACACTGATGCTCCCCCAGTTAGGCAGAACAGAAATCCTAAATGTGGCAGGTTTAGTAGCTAAATCTGGATCAAACTTTATCCAGAAATCAGTCAATCCTTGATATGTATTTCATACTTCATTGTGAGTGTAATCATGTTCAGTCTTATCAGCTGAACTGTTGAATGTACAGAACCAGTCAAAGGTTTGGACACACACTCATTCAAAGTCAATGGGTAGGTTTGTAAACATTCAACTGGTACTGCAAGTTCCCCTGGGCCAGTGACGGCCTTCTGCCATTTAGCATTTCTTATCATCTTGAAATGGCTTATGGGTTAATTCCCTTTTGGCACAGAAAAATATTGGTGAAGATTAAAGTCCAACTCTGGCATTTGGAGCTTAAAAAGTCACATCTGCACCTCCAAACAGTTCAGGCTTTTGTCAAGAATAAAAAAGAGAGAAATTACCAATTCTAAATATGGGTATGATTAAGCAATGTTTTACAATATTCAGTGTTTTATGAGTGCTTGTTTACTAAAGCTCTGGCAGTCAGAGAACCATGCAAGCTGAAGCGGCTTGCTCATGTTCCCAGGTCTATCAAGCCCGTACTGTAGGAGCCAACGGCTTGTGCAGCAAGCAGGCTTCTGGTAGGTTTGCAGCGTTGCCAAGTCTTTGCTCTGCTAGTTCCCAAGCTAGACCAGCATTGAACTGTGAAACATAAAATAGCAAATTTTGTCTTATTTCTCAATGCGGGGACTCTACCAAAAAAATGTCATATCAAAAATTTTTTTGAGATCAGCACGAAAAGGTTCAAAGATAAAGATGACAAACTGAGGTTGAACTATTTCAACAAGACTATCCGTTCAACCTTCAATATTCACAGATCTCGTCAAAACAGTGAAGTCATAACACATAAAAGTTACACATTAAACTAACACAGCACATATTTCTGACCTTAAAACTTTGTGCTTCTGACTTTTGATGGTACACTGACATTCATTATGCACATTCCTGGAGCCGTCATTGCCCTGCAGCATCCTGAGGCTGAGAAATTGCACTTCAGAAGTTTTTTTTTTCCAGCCTTGGGCATCATGTAACAGCTGTGCTTTGCTTTATGGCACAGCCATCACACACCAGCGAAGATATCAACACATTGGCCGTATTAAATGCCAGCCATGGCTGATTCATCAAAGAAACCCAAGATGATATTATCAGAGGAAGCTAGGGAAAAGAGAGGAAGTGACAGAGCTAGAGATAAAGCATGTGTCAACATCACACTGACTTTTACTCGCTGGTGGTAGCTCAGAGAAGACAGGATGCAAGACACATGCTGAATTTGCCTTCATTAGGGAGCACCAAAGGGCAAAAATCTAACATCAGTAGTGAGGCTTTAATAAGCACCCAGGCTTTAAAACTATTTGAAGTCCTTGAAAAGCACGAGATGGATGCATTACTTAATAGTTGTCATTACTTGTAATAGAACCACTTGGCAATGCCCATTTTGACAAATATAGCTTGAAAATAGTTTTCAAACTGCTCAAACACTGAGTTTATTCACTGAGATCCTAGTGGTCCTGGTAAGGACTGCTTCCTTGAAGTCTGTCCATAGATTTTCAGTGATGAGGCAAAATATTTAGCCTGAACCTCTTTTTACATAGTAAAGTGATCCACTGTGACTTCGCTGCCTCATCGGAGGGTCTGTTGTAGTCAGGGGTATTGATTTGCTCTTTACCAATCATGGTCAATTTCCTCTGAAATTTTCTTTGGTTTTGAAGATCTTAATTTGATTCTGATTGTTTGCATTAGCAGCCATATCTAAGTTAGATTACAGGCTAATACAGCTTCCAGAAAGTGTTTTGCAAGCTTATTGTCTTTTCCTGCTTTGTTAGCATCAGTTATTCATTTCTAGTGTACAGATGCTTTTTGGGAAAATCCTGCTGCCAGTTAACTTGGATATGGTTTGGATAGTCTTTTGAAAAGTTTCAGATTTGTGTTGCCTGACTTTCCATTGTGATGATTATTTATAAACCAAACCAAAATCAAGTTAATTACTTATCAATAACTTATCTGAAAGCTCAAACCTCTTTGGAGGTCAAAGCTCACAGTTTCTTTAACTTTTTGTACTTTATCTTTAAATTGCTCAAAAAATATACAGGGATCCTCATTCCTGGTCCTCGGAGGGCCGGTGTCCAACAGTATTTCCATCCTACCCTGCTGCAACAATCCTGAGTCAGACTCAGACTTGTCTGCTAATTATCCATTGATTTGAGTCAGGTGTGTTGCAGCATTATAAGCTGGAAAACCAGCAGGATACCGGCCCTCGAGGACCAGGATTGAAGATCCCTGAAAGTCCTCCCTTTGAATGATTAATATTAAGGTGGACGTCATCTCGTCTTTGCCTAACTTCAATATTCAGGGTAACAAGGATTCTGAAAAAAGGATGACTAAACTTCTCCATGCCAGCATGTTAAGAATTTCAGTCTTTGATCTTCACCATACACACTTTCCCCATAGGGCAAAGTGCTGACTATGACTCGTGTGTGTCAGGGACAAAAGTGTGTGCCTGTATGTGTGTTTGAAGATCAGTAGGTGTAGGGCAGAGCAGAGGGTTGATTCACACAACCCAACCGATCAGGATCTTTTTTCTTCATTTTGAGCAGCAGAGCAGCGAGTCTTTAGCTTGATTCCCAGCTTGTGTGGGATATATATCGATTCTGGCCTTTTGAAGTCATCCATCTTCCACCAGTGGGCAAAGGTGCCCCCAGCCTCTGAGCTTGTTGCTTGTATTTAAGCAGGTGATGGCTTTCACATGAGATATACCTTCATCGATTGCGGATAGCATTATAGAACATAATTCATGGGGCTGACTGGAGCCAACATTTAGCTATAATTAAACAGGCTTATTTGCAGATAGCAGGCTGGTAGGCTTGGGATCCCCCTGAGACAAATGGAGATGGATGTGTGGGGGTGGTGAATGGTGGATGGAGCACAGGGAGGTCAAGTTTATCCTCAGTGAAAACATGTCAGTTTACATCTAATTGACAGGTCACATGCTCTGGCAGAAACTTGCAGTTGCTCCCCTCCAGGTGTGTTTTACGTGTCTTTTCCAGCTCGGTGTGTCTGTGTGTGTACTTTTGTTGTCTATTAATGTGAAAACTAATTTTAGCTGTTGACCTTTGGAGTGACAAGACAAGATCAATCTATTAAAAGCACCCCATGAAACTTTGTTTGGTGGGCAGTGCTGCAGGGGCTAATTGCTGAAAATATATTACTTATAACATCCCGTTTCCTGCAATGAAGAATCCCCTGTACAGCATCGTAATTATGCATATTGATACCTTTTGTCAATTAAGTGCTGTAATATGCAGCAATACAACAATGAAAGAGCTGATGAGTGAGGTCTTTACGGAATATGGAGAGAGCCTTTATGCATGTTTTTGGGGGGAAGCTATTAAGGAGAGTTTCCAGTTAATTCAAAGCTTGGCCATAAAAGCTGGTGGAAAATTGGGGTATGGATGAAGACAGAAGCTGTTGAATTAATACAAACACTGGAAAATCCTTCCTAGTTTTAATGGAAATGGATATGGTTTTACTGGCCAAAACACAAAACTCAGCTGATCTGAAAAATATTTAGTCTTTTCTTCCAGATTACCAGCTCTTAAAGGAAAAGTACAGTTTTTTTTTAACCTGGACCTTATTTATTGGATAAAATGAGTTCATAAACTCGCCCGGACAATTTAGGAGTTACTTGAAGTCTTTCGGGAGATATTTAGATCCATCGTGCTGGCATATATATCCATTCAATGGAAGTGGTCGGGGCAACAGGATTTCAGCCTCTAAATAAGACATTATTAGGCATCTGCCACAAAATGCCTTAATTTCACCAGTGTTTAGTTATTAGTTGCTGTACTATCCCTCTGTGCCTTCAGAGCGGCTTTGTTGTCATCCGATACCATAGATATAGAGACACAAACCAGTTACGATGATGACACTACATAAGAAAGTGCCTCTGATTTTGCCGTTTCCCCGACAACGCCAGTGCGATAGCTCTAAATACGCTGGGTGGCATGAACTAAAATTTATATCACTGTATGCCTTTAGTGAGTGCAAAACTCTATAGAGTTCAATATTATTGAACAATATTTTGGGCTTTTAAGGACTGGTGGAATTAAAACCTTCCAGGCTAAGGGTTAAAAGTCAATATTGGTCCTATACTTTGAACGATGGTTCAGAGAGTCACACCATCTCAGACAAAGTCATTAGTAGTCAACTGAGTGTTTCAGATCTGCAGTAAAGTCAAGTAAATATTGCTTTGAGCTACTGAGGCTTTATATCATGACCAGATGAGACACATACAGGAGAAAACGACTTAAACCAATAAACAAGTTAAAGGTATGGCGGAGGATCATCAAGACCATTGGTCCTCCTAATTGTCATTCTGGAGAATTTTACATAATACTGTCGTACGTGCTCTTTCCTAGGATAGTATTCGCTTTCTGTGCATGCACACTTTCAAAAAGTATCTTTTAAGTGTATGAGAAGAAGAGAAAGGCCTCAGAAGAGAGAAACAAGACCTGTGTTGCTCATGCACATTTTTTAAAAAAAAGTGGAGAGGGCGGTTCTTTCCTGAATTTCAGGAAAATCTTCCGCCATACCTTTAACTGCCACCTGGCCAGTTACCTAAACTATTTCTCAACAGCTGTAGCTATATTCCTAAGTCAGTTATAGAACAAAGACTGCTTTGATTTATTCTTAGAAAAAAAAAGAAAAAACAACGGACCAAACTCAACAAATCAGTTGGCCATGATCCAATGGAGGGATAGCAGGAGAAATGACACCGTGGTAAGGACTCAATATGTTCTCTATCATTATGAAACAATTACACTTCAGAGTTTTCTTTGTACTTTTTGTGTGTTTATCCTCAATCTAAAGTGTTTTATTCTAGCTTATGTTACAGTTTGTCACCATGTTGGCCTGGTGGGTTGAGAATCCTGGTCAACGGCAACATTACAACAAAATGTAAAGAAGAACTAATGTCACTCTCAAGAATTCCTTCATTTAATTTCCTCAGTATAATCAAGTGTTGCTTAATATGAATTTTGATTTAATGTTTACTTAATGAAATGTGACTAATTTTAAACTGAGAGTATTAAGCTGTTCCTAAAAACAAAGAACTGGATGATTGGTATTGCATCAAGAGTGGAAGGATGCACATGCAAAATGGAGCAGATGACAAATTGCGACCTTTTCATTTCTTAATTTAGTACATATCAATATACATAATATACATATTACTTGCATTATAAATCATGTGATTGGTGATTGTATCCTGCTTTCAAAAATAACTGATCAGTGATTGATCGTAGAATGCTTTTCTTCAGGTTTACCACAGCATTTTACCATGTGATTTTGGCCAATAAACTTAATTTTTTCATTAATTTTACATCCGAATAATTTTACAAATTGCCTTGATTTTTCTAAGTCACATTCATGCTTATCGTTGTGCTGCTCACTGAACTACAGTCACATTGAAAGTAATGTTTTTAAAGTGTGTTATACAAATTCCTTCACTTTTAGTAGGTGATTACTTTGGGGCAAAAATGCTAATAAATAAAGAAAAAGAATAGAAATAGACCTAAAAGTCACCAAATCTATTTGGTCACTGTGTCACCTCCTGTTAACATCTTTTTATCAGGTGTGGGTGTATCTACAGGGGAGAAGGCAAAACAATATGTCCGTGAGAGACGGGACAGTGAGAGCATTAGATTATATTGATAAAAAGGGATGTTATTTCATGCCTTTTATTGAAAATAGATATGGGTATGAATTGAAAATTCAGTATACCAGCACTACTAAAGTCATTACTGTTAGGCTCTTCAGCTCCTTAATACTTCAATCGTTCATTAGGTAATTGGTAGTTTTGTTGGCCATTCACTGAGCAAGTATGTCGTGACTAACCCTTCGTCATGGTGACACAAAATATTAATCAAGGTTATTAAGCCAAAACAATCATCTGAGAAAAAAAGATACAACTATGGAATCTTCAAAACTGCACTCAGTCAAAAATACATCATTACAAAAGAAACAAAAGGTCCTGCTGTGTAAATAGACAGGCGACGGTGCCACACACAATGATCCTGTTGAACCCGGTAAGGAGACCGCTATGGTTGATCCACAGGGTGCACTTGTGTTTTTGACTTCAATGGCAAAGTACACGCCAGAACAAAGGATCAAGCTGCTACATGGAGGTTCACGACGAGCTATTGCAAAGTCTAATTATAATGTAGCCATTAGTCATAGTCAAGTCATTTGACTGGACCACAGTCAATGCTTTACCCCCTGCACAATTCTTAAGCAGTTATTAACAATTTGCAACATTCTTTCAGTCAGCCATCAGTTACAAGCTACTCATACTGTTTGTATTGAAAGTGAAATCACTTTCTGCTTCAGATAGACCCTGTTTCATTACTTGTTTACACCAGACTCTCTCAGTCATACCTTTTGTTTATTTGTATGGGGGAAGGTGGCTCAGTTGGCTAGAGCATTCAACCATGAACCCCAAAAGTCCATGGTTCCTACTGTTCACCAAAGTGTCCCTGGGCAAGACACTAAATCCCCAGTTGGGTCATGCTAGCGCCGGTGCTTGGCAGCTGCCGTCAACCGGTGTGTGAATGTGTGTGTGATTGGGTGAATGAGTTAGCATTGTAAAGCGCTTTGGGAAAGCGCTATATAAATGCAAAACCATTTACCAACCATTACCATTGCAACCTAATCCTATGTTGAATTAGAAAATTTCCGTCATTCTCAAAATCAAAATTAATAATGACCAAATTCTAAATTATTTTTTCTATAAATACTCTTTGTGCCTTTTATGGAAAAAAATGGGAAAAAAATCAGACTATCTCCCACACTAACCAGCTTGGTTGTAACACTGCATGCCTTTATTCCAAACCACACTGCAGCCACACATGTGCCGTATCGGACTCATTCCATGAAAGGAATACTAGCTTATTAAGAAAAAAATATGAATAAATACCGAGCCTCCACTATTCCTCCTCCCTTACAAGAACATTTCAACTTTGTACATGAAAAAAACTTTATATATTTTGCAATGCATTAATCACAAAAAAAAAGCACAATTTCTATTCAAACGAGTCAATTGTTGATCCACGAGTCCATTTGAAAAGTTAAGAAAGCTTCCTTTAATTCTGAGATGTTGGAAAGATTAAGCTCCTACACTGAATATGTGCAAAAGCCAGATGATGGGACGGTGGCTTGTGAGAAGATGTTGGGGAGATTAAATTGTGAACACGATATGATGAAAGAGAAATGGGACACAGATGTGTTAAATTTCCTACCCTGCCTGTTTACATGCCTGTCTCTCTTTTTTTTAATGATTTTATCTATTTATTTTCAATTATCTCTTTACAACCTCCACTCTGTTTTGTTTGATATACATTTGACTTTTGAATTTTGAATTTCTTGTTTTTAATAATGAAAGTATAATAAAAATCCTAGATTATAAAAAAACACAAAAAGCTTCCTTTAGCTCTCTTTTACCTCTGGCTGCTCCCTTTAGGAAGATGCCATATTCACTGTGTTCCTTGCATCCTAACATCTTAAGTCTTTCACTACATGAACCTTTTCTGTGGCCTGATGTGAACCAGCATATTTCCAGTAGGATTCAATTATGAAGGGGTCACATTTACAATCAAAAAGTCAGAATTCAACTTAGTTCACTGTGACATTGTAACGATCTGTAAACACACTTTTCTGGTCATTATTTGACGCCATACAGGGCGAGAGTTTTTTGTTGGATGCTGAATTGATGACCCTAATGTTTGTTTCTTGACCTGAAAATGAGGGCAAGTCAGTGCTGCCATGTTGAAGATGCATATGAAGCTTTTAAAATGAATAATTGCTTTGATGCACCATTCATTCTTGAAGAATTGTCTGTGTTAATTATCTGAGTCTGACCAGATGCTGATGAACACTTTACTGATTTGTAATTTCATCATACCATGTTGACTTATTTTGCATCAACACTTCCTTGCAGTTTAGTGTAAGATCTTCTGTGCTCACCCTAAGCTACCTGCTCACATCTGACAAAACCTTTGTTTTGACTTCTGCTGTTCCTTTTAGCAGGCAAGGAGAGATGCCCTGATGTGTGTTCTGTCAGTTTGTCTGCTGCTTGCCTTCTGTGTGGTGTCGCCTGGGAAAGACCAAAAAGTAATCTACAAAAGCACACTGTGGTGAGCTGTCGGGGTTGAATCTTGTCTTGCTATCCTCTCCTCTGTAGGAAAAAGCCTTGTTTCTCTCTTTGATGTGCTGGCACCTGAATGCTGCTGGGTATGATGGCCCCAGCTTTTGTTTGCATTTATCCCCTGTCAGTCCAGCTGACATCAGTCAAGAGTCTGCATAAATGAATGCTCTCCAACCTGCATGAAACGGTTTTGTCACTCAGAAGAACACTGAGCACTTCAAATACGTGACTACAGAACAGAGGTGTTTCGGAGACAAGCATGCAGGGTGACAAAAGAGTTCAGATGATTTTCTTCTTTTTTTGTTTCCTAGGCTGATGCATTGCTAAGAGAAAACTTTCAGTCACATAATATATATTCCTTGAAGATATAACTGTCATTATGAAGTGGGGCAGATATATGTTGTGTTGTGTGGTAACTGCTTCAAAAACATAATTTAAACAAACCAAAACAAAACAAAAAAAGAGTTAAAAGTAGATTTTTGTTGCAAAAAAAAAAGACATTGTAAATACACAGATGGACACAGTAGAAAACTTGTGATTGGAGAAACATTGAATACTCGTGTTTCTGATCATAATGATCATAATAATAATACATTTTATTTGAAGCGCCTTTCAGGAAACACAAGGTCACTTTACAAAACACATCAGAGTAAGCGACTACACAGTAAAAAAGTTGAATAAAATTTTATAAGTGCAATACAAAATAAAAGAATAAAGCAAAGTAAGTAGCAACACAGTAAAAGATAAATAAAATAGTATAAGTGTTATACAAAATAAAATAATAAATTGGAGTAAGTAACTACACAATAAATAAAAGTAAGATAAAATAGTATACATCATCATACAAGATATATAATGATACATTGCTCAGTTCTGGAACTATGGGCTGCTTATCTGAATGTCTACACTGTGGCTATACCTGGAAAAATAGTTAGAGGAATTCACAAACTTAACTGCAAGACTTCAAAAAGACATAAACAACAGAAGAAGATTGTTGACCAACTAAAAAGATCGATGGATACAGATCAGTAATCAGGAGGTATGAAATGAGATTTAATCAGATGATTTGTGGCCATTCCAGATGCTGTTCTTTGCACTATTTGTTTTTAGGAGAAAAAAAATACAGCACACAAGGTATGTCGGATAAATCGGAGATTTGCAGATAGCTCTGACAGGATGATAGACATTGAATGACATCAAGCTCATAATAGTAGGTTTGACGAGTGCACATGAAAAAAATCCAAGCGTGTAGTGTTGTCATGTTCTCATGTTTGACAAGACTAATATCCATTTGTTTAGCTCAGATGGAGTCTGTACAGCAGCAACCTTCCCAGGACTGCCCCAGCAAATTGATGGCACCTTTCAATGTCTGTCACGATATTGAAATACAGGTTGACGTGAAAGGTCCTCATCTCTACGAGTTCAAAAACAGCATGAAAATGATTAGCACTTCTCACACATCCCTAATGTAAACTACTAGCCTCAGTAGAACCTACACCGGGAATGGTTTCTAAACTTTACAAATTCATTACTGGACTCTACACACCATTACCAGTAGAGAATATTTGGAATAAGGATTTAAAGGAGCCATATGTAAAATTCTGGCCGAAACTGGTATTGCAATCATGTGAAGCCGTAGCCTATGTAAGAAATTGCTAAAAATGGCCAAAAGAGGTCAACAAAAATATACACAGAAGTTCTGGATACTTTAGAATCCTCCATCTCCAAATATCAGCACAAAATGTAAATAACAACATAATTTAGGGGTTTCAAATCCGTTTTTGAAATTAAAATATCCTGGCTAAATTACGGTTGTCAGTGATAGAAGTATTTGAAATTAACATTGTTTTTAATGTCTTGTAGCATATCAGCATGTCAATTAGGCCGTCGGTCACATCACACTTTTATGAAGAGACGTGAGGCTTGGGTACATTTCAACCAAGA
>JAPMNP010682795.1:0-15298 GCA_029874935.1 Atherina boyeri | reverse complement strand
AAAAAATTATTTCCATAAAGTTTGCAAAGGATAACCTGTTACTCTTGTTTTTATGATGTACAGTCAGAAGCTTTGATTAAAGTGAATTTTAAGTAAGTTTGAGTCATGGCGTATGTTTTTTTCCAGAGAGGAGAGATCATCTGCTGTCTGGCTGAGCTGCTTACGGAGAAGAAAGATGAGATACTCAGTGCCAACAGGAAAGACATGGAGTTAGCAACAGGTAGAGAGAGATGGAGAAGAGATGGGAGACAGATCAATTTAATCAACAGCTGCATGCAAAAACCTTTTTGTATTCCATTTAAAGAGACTGATAAAGAAAAAGACGCTTGGTTGGCAGTCCACATGAGTTGTAATCTATCTGAGATGTTTGTATAGTTGGCAAGAATTGTTTGGTGCCCTTTGCTGTAGGGCAGTATAGCACAGTGGGGATCTACTCTGCTAAGTTGATTTGTTTCTCATTCCTGCTGTTTGCGGAAAGCGAAGCCTTCTTTTCTCTGAATTTGCAGAGTTTTTGCAGTGATAGTTATTTCAGGTTCTGTTTCCCCACAGGCCGTTTGTCCCAGCCTCTGATCAATCGCTTGAGTCTATCAACTGCTAAGCTGAACAGCCTTGCCATCGGCCTGCGCCAGCTTGCCGTTTCCTCCAGGGATAGTGTGGGTCGAGTGCTGAGGAGGACCAGGGTGGCCAACAATCTAGAGCTGGAACAGATCACAGTCCCCATTGGTGTCCTGCTGGTCATTTTTGAGTCACGCCCTGATTGCCTCCCACAGGTCAGATCATTAGTTAAACTCTTTATTTATTTTTTTTTCCCCTTTCTTTTTCTAATTTAGATTCGAAGACAATGAAAGTAATTTGTTTTTGTTTAATATGATTGCAGGTGTCGGCGCTAGCGATCGCTAGTGGAAATGCTTTGCTCCTCAAGGGTGGTAAAGAAGCATCCTACACAAATAGAATTCTGCATCAGCTCACTCAGGAAGCACTTTCAATTCATGGAGTGACGGATGCCATTCAGCTGGTGAGATTTAAAGTCTTTAATTTTATAGACCGTAGCCACGTTTACATAGAGCCAAAATTGCTGATTACAATCGGTTTAATTGCTCAATCAGAAAAAATATAAGCCATGTATACACCTCCATTCTGAAAGAAAAGTGCCAAACCGAAAGGCTATTTAATCTGTTTCACAGGGGTGGAATATTCCTTTCCCAAACAGATTGTTGTAACATATAGACAAACGGAAAGTTGTCATGGTGTGTTCTTTCAGCGCATGCTCTGACCTGACGTAAACGCGCAATGGGGGATGTTACCATGAATCCCTCTACCAGTTCACAGAGCTTAGTGAAGGAGGCGCGCGTCATTATGAAGTTCTGCTTCCAATCAACATCGGTGGACTCCTGTAGAACAACTCCCTCCCACCAATCTTGGCTGCGGACTTTCATCCACAGCTTTCCAGAGCTTTGAGGTGGCATGGGCAGCACAGACAAATCGTGCAAAATGCGGATATTTCTCTGGTGTGCTCTACGCCTTCTCCTCTTAATCATTCTGCAAGTAGCCACGTGACGCTCAAGTAGCTGCTTTAATAAAAGTGTTTCAGCTGTCACAACGACTGTAGTGATGATCGGAATGTCGTTCTTCATCTTTAATAAATCATGTAAGGTTTACATTTTTCTGCACATGTCACACGGAAACATTCTGATTTAAATGTAGGCGCATGTATATCTGCTACGTCGGAATATTACTTTCCATGTAAACAGCTGCCCAAAAATCTTCAATCGGAAAGCTTCCAATCCGAATGACAAAAATCTCTCCATGTAAACGTGGCTATTGATCCAAACTCCTCGTAATTGTTATTGTATTATTTCTATTTTTGTGCTATTTTTAAAATGGACCTTATCATGCAGGTTAGCACACGAGAAGAAGTTGAGGATCTGTGCAGACTGGACAAGATGATTGACTTGATCATCCCAAGAGGTTCATCCCAGCTGGTCCGAAACATCCAAAGGGCAGCAAAGGGCATTCCTGTGTTGGGCCACAGTGAAGGCGTCTGTCACGTCTATATAGACAGTGAAGCAAGCATAGACAAAGTTATTGAAGTTGGTATGTGTAAACTGCATGCAGCTGTGAATTTGTTATTTTTGAAAGTGTCAAGAAAGCTACAGAACTTTTGAAATATTTTTGTCTATGTCCAAAAAGCTGTGGTTGTTGATTGATTATACCAACTCTGATTCTAGTCAGGGATTCAAAATGTGACTACCCTGCAGCCTGCAATGCCATGGAGACCCTCCTCATTCACAGAGACTTGCTGCGTACTCCTCTATTTGATCAGATCATTGATATGCTGAGAACAGAGCAAGTAAGACATTTGCAGATGTTGGTCTGGGCACAAGTAGCACAAATAAAAGTGTTTTTTTAGGGGATTTTGAATACAGTTGTAACATCATGTGAAGTGGTTATTTGGAACTAAATTCTTATTCATACTTTCTTTTTACTTAGGTAAAGATTCATGCAGGCCCCCGGTTTGCATCCTATCTAACTTTCAGTCCATCTGAAGTGAAGTCTCTTCGCACAGAATATGGGGACCTAGAGTGCTGCATCGAGGTGGTCGACAGCATGGATGATGCTGTGGACCACATCCACAAATATGGCAGCTCCCACACAGATGTCATTGTTACAGAAAATGAAGATACAGCGGAGCAGTTTTTGCAGCAGGTGGACAGCGCCTGCGTTTTCTGGAACGCCAGCTCTCGCTTTGCTGATGGATACCGCTTTGGCCTTGGTATGCGCATTATCTGCCTACCTTCTTTTACAAGACTAACTCAACAGTGATCTAACTTGCACAATTTTCTTTTGCAGGAGCTGAGGTTGGCATCAGCACAGCAAGGATACATGCCAGAGGTCCAGTGGGTTTGGAGGGACTTCTTACTACCAAATGGGTCCTTAGAGGGGAGGGCCACACAGTAGCTGACTTCTCTGAACAAGGGAGTATGAAATACCTTCATGAAAACATCCCTGTGCCCCAGGGAAATTTTAATTAGGTACCCAAAATGGATTGCTATCAGAAGGAGCCAACACAACAAATCTTTTATCAAGAGTTTATTTAAGGTTTGTGTTTACAAGTAGCATTTCAACTTACTAGTTACTGCTTCATCACCTGTGTTGAGTCCACGATGTTGGTGCAGAAAACTTACATGCAGAATGGAGGCTACTTTCATTGGACAGCTAAATTCCTTGTTTTGTGAACCTGTGTTTAAATATGTGAATCTTTTTTTTTAGATCCATATAAATCTCCCTAAGAAATTGAGTGGTTGTAAGAAAAAATTATGAATGGAAATGAATTGTGCTACAACTGAAAAGATGAGATGATGTTGACATGAAAAAAATCATTCCCCTTGCAGAATTTTTATAAAAAGCTAAATAAATAATCAGTGCCCCTGCTGTGATTTTCTAACTTATTTTTCTACATGCAAACTCTCCCTTGGTCCTGTATTTTACTTAGTGTTTGTGCGGGATCTTGTTTCAGATTTATTTTGCTGTCCTTCTTTGCACAGTTAATGTAATAAATATGGTGTACAGTTCTTAAATTCTGAGTTTGTTTTTCATGATTACTTACTGTTAACAACGACATCTAGACTCGAGCAATGTTTGATTTTTAGTAATTTCTCTATTTAAGGCACTCCACTTTTAAATGTTAGTGCTGACCCTCTTTAGTTCTGCTCTAAATTTTATTGTTGCACTGATTGTTTGCAAAGGGAGTGCACAAACTCTGTTTGTCTTACCCAGTGATTGAATTCTTTTATAACAAATTAAGAAATTCACCCCAGTTTGGACAATATACAAATTAAAATCAAACCTAGCCTTATTTAGGAGCTTTCAAAATTCCTATGTCTCCTCAACGCAACACTGCATACTGTGGGCGGGGCTTGTCAGCACCAGTACTTCCCAGGTGACCTGACAAACACGGCTGTCATCTGTGGGTGTAGGATGGCTGGGAGTCAGAATTACACTATAGTGGAATATTTTGGCGGAGATGATGGATACCGCTGTGGCTACTGTAAAAATGAAAAGGGCAATCTTTCTCAGGGTAAGTTTTGGATGAAGTTGCGAAGAAACTACGAAGTATGACTTATGAAGTGGCTTGTGCTAACAAACTAGCTCCGTGTAGTTGTTGAAATAGCAACCGAGTGTTTGTTTTTTAAAGAGCAAACCAACTGATGCTGTGTTGTGTTTTGCCGACATTGAATGCAATTATAAATCTACAAACAACGCGAGGTATTCACACCTGACATTGGTGAGCGTTAGCTTAATGGTACAGTGTTCAGGATGACACCTAGCTAAGTTTTTTTTTTTTTTAGCTGCTAGCATTTTGTAGCTCAAGTATTCCATCTGGGAAAAAATACAACTGAAAAGAAAAACGGAACTCAATTGATTCAATGCGTTTTAGGCTCAGTGTTGACCTGCTATTAAACAAACTAATGCATTCTTCAGGAGTAGTTTAACTGGAGAAATTGGCAGTAGATTTAGCATCTTTGCTAGCATCTTAGCTCGCTTATGACCAGTAACGTAAGAATCAGGGCAGGGAAGGAACGTTGCTGACCTCAGAAAGAAAAGAGCAGCTGTCTCATTTGGTCTGTGGGAGGTCCTCAGATGTGTCATAAAGAGTCAAAGAAACAGAGGCTGTGTTTCAGAATTTCAGAGGACACATATTTGGGGCTCGAGTTATTAGCTGCAATACTTCACTTTACTTTCACTTTTCTTTGGTTATTTCTTTCTCCTAGTAAGACATGTGAATTGCAGCCTCCACTTGATGCCCTGCTTTAGCGCAACCATGAAATTGAATATAGACAATTTCACACATTGTTTCATATTTATTGCATTTAATCTCAGCAAGCTGGTTGGCATGATACCTGTCTGACAAAAATCTTGCTTTGACAAAAGTAGTTTTACAAGTAAACTCTGTAAGAGGTCGTTTTGAAATGACAACTTTAGTTAATAGGTTTCCATAAAAAAAAAACAGCATTTAATTGGATGAGCAAAGCCCAACTTTTAACTTTATTGTTTACACTGTGTTGATAGTATCACTAACACTTTAAATTGGTGATCAAAAACTAGAGGTGGGCAATTTACAAAGTCCATTTGATGATTTTGCTGCAAATATGTTTGTAAAGTTGATTCATAGTAATATATTATTGGCCTGTGAAAATGCTCTGTCGGTGACAGAGTTTATAGAGGTTCTATGAAATTGTGAATTTCCTTTTGTGGGACTTTATAAAGGAATACCTAATCTTGTTTTACAAGTAAACCGTGTTACGAAGCTGTAATTTAAAAAAAGAAAGCATAGGTAGGAAGGGATTTTCTGTGATAAACAGACTACTGCAGTTGAGATGAGCGGAGGTGAATCAGGCTAACTATAATTAGGGTTTAGGCAGTGCCTAATGCAGTCAATGAGGAATGGGACTTGGAGCCTGCAGACGGGAGCTGTTGTCTAATCTCAGTGATAATCTGGGTATTTTACGTCATGTAGGCATGGCAGAGTCTGGAAAAGTCACCAGACATTACTACGCTTGTAGTTTGTGTAAGACAGGATTTCAAAGGTGAGATGAAGACATGTTTGATTTGTACAGAAATCAGTATTTGTTATTAGGACACAGATTTAATTTATTTGTTTTTAGGTTGCAACAACAAGCATTTTTTTCTCTCTTTCTGGAAATAGTGCTTTCACTTGCCTGGGAAGATGCTAATAAATCTGTACTGTATGTTGCAGCTATGATTTTCAGATATCGTATCAGCAATCTGTCTTTTCTATTGTACAGTTTCCAAAGAAGGTGCTTTGTTAGATAGATTGTTTTCTTCAGTGTGATTGGACCTGTGATGTTGTCAATGGTGTGTGTATACAAAGCAACTGTGACTCCACAATACAGAGCACAACATCTGCTGTCCTCTGTGTCATTGTGTCCATTATGCCTCAGCAGAGGCTGAAGAATGGATCAGGTAATCCTGTTGGGCCATTTTGACCACAGCCGTTGCACTTGCATCCATCCCACGTCATATGATTCTTTGTGCTGTGTACTAACATTTGCATTTCAGACATCTGATGTCATACCTGGCTTTTTAAAATATATATTCTTATTGGACTGGAAAGGTTATTATAATAATAATAAGAACAATAATAATAATAATAATAATAATAATAATAATAATAATAATAATAATAATAATGATGATGATGATGATAATTATTGTTGTTATTGTTAATTGTTATTATTATTATTATTATTATTATTATTATTATTATTATTATTATTATTATTGTTGTTGTTGTTGTATGTCTTCAGTTGGGTGTGGCATTTGGCATTGGGATTTTTTCGTATTCATTTTGTGGAAAAGTGACTATTTCTTAAAGAGCTAAACAAAACGGCATATTTGAAGCTTACCAAAGGAGATTCCCAAAATACTGTATATAAATCAAGGAACTCTGATCAGAGTGGAAAAAACTGAACATTTTGGTCCTTAAATGAAAATGTCACATGTTTCAGAAGCCATGAATCCAAGAACACAATTCGCAGTGTGAAGTTTGAAAATATTTGTCATCAGCAGGGAGTGGGAATTGGCCAGTTTTGAAGGAATTAGGGTTAGTGGTTAAGTCAGATTCTTGAGGAAAAACCTGTTTTTGTCCTCTCAGAGAATTGAGACTGGGACCGACATTCACCTTTCAGAATGACACACTGGTCAAGCAGCATTTTAGGGATTTAAGGGTGGCCTCGTCAAAGCCTTAACTCAGCCTGATTCAGTGTGGGGTATGATCCAAGGATTTCTGCTTACACCACAACATGTCCAGCTTGAAGGAGTTTTTACCTGAGATTATTCATGGCTATGCATGCTAGTTTGTTTTTTCCTTGTTGCCTTATTTTTTATTTAAATATTGTTTTTTCTTGTTTTTTCTTGTATTTGCAATTGAAGATGTTTTGGACTATCAAAGTGGAAGGGAAGTTGTGGAGATTAAATGGTGCTGGGCAGGCCACAAAAATAAATTTAAATTTTATAATCGTATTTATCCTAAGAATTAGAAAAAATGGCAGAGTAGCTGAATTTTGTTGATTGGTTGTAAAAAATAAAATGTTTTCAGACAGTTGTTATCTAAGAAATTGAATATGTAATCTTAAATCCTAAAAAAAGAAAGGGGAAAAAAAAAAACTAAAGCAATGTAAACAACCATCATTCTTATCTGCCCCTTGACTGGTGGTCCAAGAATAAGAATATCCGTTTCTCACTGAACAGCTTTAATAAAGAAAGCAGCAGCCATGCTGTCGTTTCTTTTGGCCAGTTATCTGACATTTACTATTTAAGTGTTGTGTTGCTCTTTTGGGTCACTCTAAGTTGTCTCAGTCTTTTTGGACTCCAGCTAATCACCATTTCCTGTGACATGGAACATTATACTCCCTGGCAAACTCGGTGTGTGTTGTGTGAACTGTTACTCTGTCAGTTCTCTTTGTTGTTTCAGATGAAAACTGATAGTGGTCTTTCTTGCTTTAGAGACTCACAGTTTGGTGTGTGTTTGTTGAATGGAAATTCAGGACTGGAGAGGAGGAGCTCAGATCTTAAGTTCTGGGAAGACAGATCTGCTTTGGCTACAAATAATAGATTTGTATGTTTCCGTTGGGGCCTTAAAGCACTGTGGGAATGACCCTTTAGGGATGCTGTGATTTAAGTTGGAGCATATCTTTGACCCCAGCACCAGAGTCTCAAGCAGCTTCCTAACAAACTGCAACCTGCTTGTACGCATGCTTCCTATTTATTCTTCATGCAATTCAGTTGTGAAAAGAGCCCGGCTAATTCAAAGCACCTTTCTGCCAATTTCTATAGTAATTTCTTCACCATTTTGACATTAAATGGCATTACTTAGTTTCTTTCCACAAAGTTCTTTGTCTCAAGCAAAATCTTACATAAGCATCTTCAGGCCTTTTTTTTTTTTTTAAATTCAATTTTTTTTTTTTAATTCAATTTTTTTTTTTTTTTAACCCAAAACAGCCAACAGATCAGAACCTATAATACAAATGATTTCATGCTTTGCCACTCAAGTCTGTATCTTAGTGCAGTTCATGGACTTTATTATTTTTATAAACTTCTCATAAAATCAGTGCCCTGATTTTAAATAACTATCTAAATTATTATAAGGAGTCATTTCAACATATTTAGGAAATTGTTTCTTTTGTTTTTGACAGGGATGTGGTCCCACACCATGACAGTGCAAGACTACCAAGATCTAATAGACAGAGGATGGAGAAGGTGAGTTGTTTGTGTGGACAATGAAGCTGTGGGCTCCAATTAAGATCAAGATGTTAAAGATCCCCCGCAGTAGACATGCAGTAGATTATGTATGTTTTTTTTTGTTTTTGTTAAATCTTGATGAACTTTCTGGTCATCTGGAATTTGTATTTTTTGTCCCAAGTTGGTCACCGGGTGTTTAACTTATGTTGTGTTAGATCCATTTATGGTACCCTTTTGCTCTAATTTATTTATTTAAATTTTTTTGGGACTTTATCTGTTTCCAATTACATCTAATTTATTCTTTTTAATTTATAGTTGGGCATTTTTTCATCTTTTTTTCTTCTTCTTAGAACCATTGTGCATCTCTTATAGGACAGTTTTTGTCCCATTGTGGACATTTTGTCATTTAGTTGCTGTTGGCATTTTGATAATTGACATTTTTGTCACTTTGTAGTCCATTTATACCTGTTTAATGCTCCTGACTCTTTGCTTTCTGGTTAGAAGACTGACCCAGTGATCTGTACATGGTTTCATCATATCTGTGCTTATAGTATCTACTTCCTATACTAGATTATGGTAATTAAATAAGGAAAGTTCCTGTTTTCTTTTTCAGAAGTGGGAAATATGTTTATAAGCCCATAATGAAGAAGACTTGCTGTCCACAATATACCATCAGGTAATGTTTTTTAGTTACCAAATAGAATTTTATGCAGTGTTTTATGCTCCACATGAGGATGACCCATGATATTTAGATAGCAATGACATAATCACCCATTGAATGTGCAAGAACAGGTTTGAGAACAAATATAACTGATTTAACCAGCCTCCTTTTCTAATATTTGTATTTTCTCTGAAGATGTCATGCACTGAAATTCCAGCCTTCCAAATCCCACAAGAAAATCCTGAAGAAAATGAACAAATTCATATCCAAAGGGGAGTTGCCGAAAGGACAAGAAGATGGTGAGTCTCAGTTTATTTTGGCATAATGAAATTATATTCATGGATGGAAAAGAATATATATATAAGCAGTCAGTGCTCTTCGATTGTGTGTTAAAGTACAGACATAATTTGCTACTGATTCTATGGCTGTGGTATTTTATGTTAGAGACACTGATTTTGTGCTGTGTAGGGGAGCCAATGGACTCGGTGTGTGAAGAGGCTGCTCCACGGGAACCCAGTAAAGTCTGTCAGTCGGAGGTGATGCCTGCTGCTATCACAGATATTCAGCAGAAAGTAGCAGAGTGTCCCCCTATCACAGAAGTTCACAAAGAAGTAGGGGATGCAAAACCTACTGGCTCACAAACCTCACCAAAGGATCCAGTGTCTGTCCCAGATGGAAGAACGGCAGCTACGGCTCCTAAACCAGGTAAGAAACCTGACTCCCCTTTGAATGGCTGGCAGTAGCCATAAACAGCGTGTTAATGTTTTAGTTCTTTCTGAGATTAAAGGAATAGATCTGTGCTTATTTAGTAGTACTGCAGCAACAATAGTTCCTTATTCTGCAATGTATTAACCTTGATTTATTTTTTCCTTCGTCAGAGCAGCTCATTCAATATTCTTTGCTCAATTACCAGCTTTCTTTTGTTAATCATGAAGAATGTGAAGCATCAGCTGTTGCAGTTCACCAGTTAGTAGGTAAACTAGATTATCAAGTACTTATATTTCTACTTGGTAATATTTGTTTTTGACTTCTCGAATTTGAGATGTCGATCACTTTTTGTTTTCTTTTGTTATCGTACATATTCTTTGAGATGGGGTGGAGCTTATCCCAGCTGCTTTCAGGCCCACCCTGGACAGCTGGCCAGTCCCTCACAGGACTAACACAAGAGAGACTGACAACCACTCACATTCACTCTCACTCCAAGGGAAAAGTTAGAAACATCAATTAACATCATCACCGTGCAGTCATTAGATGGGTCAGTTCGTTTATTTTGTTTTAATTTTTTTGCTTTTTGCATAATTTTTTTTTTCTCACCACGCTGTGAAGATCTTTGATGTGAATGTGACACTAAGGGCATATTCAGTCACAATGATTTTTATCTGCCAAAGAAAAGCTATTTACCATTTGGTCCTTGTCCACATATCTTGAGTCGACTGCGCACCAGTTGGTCAGATGGTGACGCAATTTACATGGTTGTCACCACGTGATACAGTGAGCAGTTACGGATTTGTCAATATTCACAGGCAGGCGGGAAGTCACCCGACTCAAGTAGGTAAACCAAGTTCATATGCACGACTCTTCCATCAACCAGTGTGTGAATGTGTGTGTGAATGGGTGAATGAGTTAGCACTGTAAAGCGCTTTGGGGCTGTAGGAATACGGCTGGAAAGCGCTATATAAATGCAAAACCCTTTACCATTTACCATGTTGGTTTGCGTCCACACAACAAACGAACAGTATTCCAAGCAACCCAAGAACACCTTTTCAATCGGACTAGTTGAAGCGCATCAAAAGTAGTGCGCACTCACTAGTTTTTGGAATCAAACAGTTATTTGTGAACATACCCATAACCATATGAATGAACCCCTCAGTTATGTTTTTCCATATGTCTTATGTTAGGAGAGCTTAATGCCAGACTGAGTAATGAAATAGTAACGGCATGGTAATTGTAAATAATCTTTGAAAAGATAAATTAGTTGTCTTGTTTTATAGGACAATAGCACAACTCCACAATTCCTGTTGTTGAACAGGTCGGTCCTTGAACCGAATTGTTATTTCAAGTCAGCCAAGATTAAACATGTTTTCCCTGATTGGTACCATCAGGTTGAAAAGCCACGATAAATCATCTTAAATTTGGTCTGTGCATTGAACGTTGTGTTGCACTTTATGGTACCTAGCAGTATTTACCAGATGGTGTCACTGTTCACCTTGTAACAGGCTCTGCTGACCAACTGCTGTCATTTTCTCAGTTTCTTGCAACATGTCTGGCCTGGACTTATCTCCTCCTCTCTGTCTTCACAGGATATCCTTGTTGCTAACTCACTGTAATGAATTAATAACACTTATATTGAAGAAATAACAAACTCCCATTAGATACAGGAAGCAGCACTTCTCACATGTCTGGTCTGTATTTCAGGATTCATCTCCTTTTTTTTCCTTGCAACCATCTAATGAGAACAGCACCTACATTCATTAAGTTAAGATAAGGGGCGTACGTTGGACCAGAAAGCCTCTGCAATGGCACATGTTGATCCAGATGCAGACACAGATACAGTAGTTAAAAATTACAGCAGAGCCAGTGTCCTTCTTCAGTTCTGCCTGTGTCAGCAACACACTCCTCTTAGTTACAGTGTTAGAAATAACAAGCCTTTTCAGCAAAGTGGAAGCAGGGAGGATTTACTATGTTCATCTCCCCGTCCACCTCCTACAGAAAACACCTGGACGTATACCTCCTCTACTTTTTATGACTGCAGGCTTTATAACTTCAGGGTGGTTTCAGTTCTAGCTTGAGAAAAAGTGACTTTCCATTCCTTTTTTATATAGTCTCAGAGGAACAAGTCAATATAAAAATGTGTCTAGGTTGGCAGAAAATCACACGCCCTATAGTTTCCCGGCATTTATTGTCTGTTAAATTCCGTTCAAATCTAGTGATAGTGTTTAAATGGTTTGCCACAATATCTAGTAAATACTTTATTTTTTTTCTAAATACATAATTGCATGTAAGATAGATAGCCTACAAGATTTCCTTGATAGTTAACATCTAGTATGTCATGTGAAAGTCCGTCCAAAAAGGGAGGGCAGGAGTCACAGATTTTTATGAAGTGCTAACTGCTGGAGCACGAGCATCTGTCTTCAACAGGAACTGATCTGTCAGACTTTATCTTCAGCACAGCTGTGCACACTGTCCTCCAGGGTACCTGTATGTATGTGTGTGTGTGAGACTAAGAGGGAAAGTGTGTGTTTAGTAGTGAGTGTAATTAGAGACGGGAGAGTCACATGGACAGAATAATCATGGGGGTCAATGTGTTTGAGTCTGTATAAACCCACTCTTCCCAGTCTGTGGGTTTTCAGGATTTTAAACCCTGCAGTGGAAATCCCTGTGAAGCTTTCATTGAAATAAGCCAGCACCTGTACACTGTTCCTCTGGAGGTCCAAGCTCACTATTTCCAGGATGCTGTTTGCCTCACAGTAGAACATATAAGACATTAAGGTATGTTAAAGCTGAAGGCTGCCAGTAATCCTTGGCTGGAATCACAGTTTCCCTCTCCGTGTGTCAGGGGGAGGAGGAGGCATCTTCCTCCTGACATCATAAGAGGGGAGAGTTTGTGTGTAAGCTGATTGTGGCAGCTGGCAGTAGTGCAAGCAGGAAACGGCTCTCGTTTCCTTATTGCTCCAAACAGGATGTGGGCGTGTAAACTGTTGACATGGTGTGCCCGGAGAGCCGTAGGGCCTGGCAAGAGCCCAAGAGGTTGTGGAGGAGGAGGGGGTGCAGTAGCAGAAGGATGAGGAGAAGAGGCAGACAGAAGGAGGCAAAGAGATTTGATTGCTTCGGAGATTCTTAATATTAGTTCTTGTGAACAAGAACAATAAATCCTAAGTGTGTGTATTCGTTTAGTAACAAGCTCAGGTTTGATGAGCCAGTCATCTTCACAAAAGTAAACCAGACTTATACACCGTCTTCTTCTTTGTAAACATAAACTAACTAGCTGCTTATAACTCCGATGATTTCCAAAGAGTTCACTGGGAAAACTTAAGCAACACATTGGGACATCTTTTAAAAGGGGATACCTACTAGAAAGGTTTTTTTGTTTGTTTGTTTTTTGTACCATGCAAAAGTTGCCACCTTTTTCTACATGATTTTAAATGTTGGTCAGAAAGCTCAATAATATCAAAAAAGGTTACTGCCTTTTGAATTATTTTCTATAACTGCCTGACTGCCCCTATTCTGCATGTAGGGATGGGAGCTGATCCTAGCCGGCCGCCATGCAGGAAAGCTAAAGACTTGAGGAAGGAGCGACATTTTCAGAAAGGGCAGATGAGACAACAGGACGGTGGGGTCTCCCCTACAAATCCCACACCCACCCAGAACAACCAGCCCAAAACCCTGGAGGAGTTCATCTGTGAGTCCTTGCCAGACAGCCCCTCTCATCACTTTGAGGTGAGCCAAAATGAGGAGTGGATAGTTTATTTTCCCTCTTTCTGCGAGTTGGACTTGAAATTAACTTATTGTATGTTTCTGTCTTTCATTAAGGAATAGGGCTTTTGGTTGAGCTTTTAGTCAGCATAATAAGTACCGAGTTAGCTGAGAGCCCTCTTCCTCAGCCTCAGTGACTTCACCATGTGTTTATGTGTGCGGAGAGGATAGCTGGCCAAAACAGAGTGGAAAAACCACATCTTCCTAGTTTAAATTCACCCAAATGACAGGCACACCACACAGACTGGGTCCCATTACCTTTATGATGACACTAAAACCACAGCACCCAGCTCAGCCCGAATGAGAGGACATGAAAATGAACTTTTGGCTGAGAACAGAATGATGAAGAAAGATCCCTGGCAAAAGCCTTGAGCTGAGGTTGGTAGAGAAATGCCTTTCTTGGTCTTGAACAGACTCTCAACTTGATGCAGAACTGAAACACTGTCTCCAGTCTCTGCGCCCTGTGAGAAAAGTCTGTTAAGATCATCTCCCTGTCAGATCTTCTCAATTTGGATTTATTTGTTTGCCTGCATCTGTTATTCAATAAGTGGGCATGCAAAGATATCCGTAGCAAATTAAGGTTAGTTATATGGTCTACAACTCCAATAAGTGAAAAGGTGTGTAGATGACCCTTTAGGCTGTTTATTGAATACGATTTTGATTGTCCATGCATCTGTGGTCAAAGAACCATTTGGATAATGAGCTTTCAGCTTCTGGTTTTGACACCAGTATCAAAAGATCATGTTGTTTACATTGGAGTAATTAAAGCAGTGTAGTGCAGTTTTATCATAAACACATTTGTTTAAGATGTTACTTTATGTGATGGATGGGAATACTCTGCAGAATGCACATAACACTTAAAAGAAATGGAAAGTTGGTGATAAAACATTCCCAGTGCTTCTGTGAAACTTCTTTGTTTACATTTCTTCTTTTTCCTTATTATTATTCCATCTGAGAAAGTGACCTTAAAGGGGCCATTTACCCCTTAAAAAAGACAGGGTGTCACAGTGGCAAGAAGGCAAGTTTAGATGTGTTTATTTGAGTGGTTACAGTACCTCTGTCCAAGCCTTTGATTCAGTTGGAGTTCAAGTTTCGACCACCAGGGGTCAGTATTACAGCATGTCACATAGTGTAAGGGCACTAATGTCACAGATTCTTCAGATATCCCAGAAAAGTGTGGACCTGTCCCCTACCTGCTCCACACAAATAAGTAGTTGAATTTCTTGACACTCTCCTGATATTTTCATAGTATTTTGTTCTAAATATATGATTGTGCACAAAGTTTGGAAGATTCTAAACAACTTGTCTATCATTAAGTATGAGACTGGTTGGGAAAATATAAATGTTTTTAGAAATTATATTTCAACATTGCCCGCTGTGTCCTACAATGTAGCTTCACAAAAAATGTTTTAAGCAAATCAAAAATATGTTTCTAAGTTAATAGCAAAATTCAAAAGGCTGAACAAGAACATTTTCCTTTTTATTAAAAAGAGCCAATTTCTCTGTTTGGCTACAGGATTTAGATGCCAAGTGTTCATATGAGAGACACAGTCTTCACTCCAAATCAAACAAACCTCAAGTTCAGTTCTTTATCCTGTTCTTCCAGGGGATTCATATGGCACAGCCTCAGTGGCCAAGAAAAGCTTCCAAACGAAGAGCTGCTTAATTAAAGCGGGACTGCAAGATGAGAAAGTTGAATTCTTTAGTTTGTGTGACATTAAGAGCACCCAGCCAATTATTCTTTCCACACATCTTTCAATCAACATCTTTTTCTAATCTTCTGTTAAGTCTGATTCATTACACTGCTCAGACAGTAGGGCTGAACTATTTTAGGAAAAAATCGTATTGCGATTTTTCTAACAGATATTGCGATTTCGATTTGAGTCCCGATTTTCTTCAAAT
>JAPMNP010682734.1:0-14992 GCA_029874935.1 Atherina boyeri | reverse complement strand
TTAGCATGAATCATTGAATCGGATTAGACCGTTAGCAATTAGCATTAGGTGCTAATGGTCTAATCTGATTCAATGAATCATGCGAAATGAAAGCCACAAATGGGGTCGCCAGACACAGAGAACGTCTGGACGAATAGGGGAAAGGTAAAACCTAATTGTTTAACTCAAGGGAAGGTGGAAAATGAGCATATTTGCCCAAATGGTGGTGTGTCGCTTTAAGAACTCATGGGGAATGAATATGGATTACCATACTGTCAACTATTAGTATAGATCTGTCTTTCCATCCCAATAACATTCCTTCCTTATGTAGAAATAGAGACTGATGTCAGCATATCCTATTTTCTGCTACATGCCTTTCTATGTGCATGTCTTATGCATGTATACGTCCTGGTTTAAAGCATATGTCTGTCTGCTGTGTGTCCAAAGCATTCATTTGCATGCGCTTCACTCACTGAGCCTGTCGGCCAACAGCTAGTGTAGCGTGCCAACAGCTCTGCTGATTTGTGACTCCTTGTCCTTAAGCATAAAAGGAAACAAAAGCAAGTGGCCAAAAAACTTTGTAAACCTGCTGCTCCTCCTCCCCTCCTACCAAACAGGCTACTGGAGAGCTGACAAGGCCAGGATGTCCAGTGTGTCCCCTGAAGAAAGCCCTGTCTTTAAATGTAGCTCCTTACTAACTACCTCCCGAGATCAAGACAGTGAGTGTGTGCGCCTGGGGCCTGCTGGGTGGTGGGGCTGGGAGTTTAGATTGTGGTGAAGATGAGAAAGGATCCTTGGGGAAGAATGGGAGTGCACTTATTTGTTTAACCACTTTGTAATTTGGTGAAAGGTTTTGACATTGTGAAGAGGATGAGATTCAGATATAAGGGACATCAGGTTGGTTGGTGCAGATTCATCTTTCTACCCAGTGCATTAGATTTTTTGAGTGACGACAAGATATTTAAGCCTTGATTTATATTGGGTTTGTTTGACGTTAATGTTTACTTTCACTGCCTGACTATTACACAAGTCTCACTGGATAAGATGCTCAGTGTCACTGGCATTTGATATAAAGCACAATTTTTGTCTGAGGCTGCAAAAAATGGAATGCTTGACTGTATAAATGTCTTGTATTTCCATACAAGACTATTTGTGTTAGTCATTTTATGCATCTGTATGTTACAAGCTGAATACACCACCAGCTATGTTTTCAGACCTTTGTGGGAAGTGTGGAGGCTTATCTTTTCAATGACATGCCCTGATATAAGTTTTACTCGTTTGAAACCCAGCATCTTTCTCCATGGGCTGGGCAGCGTTCATGTGCATCAGCCCTAATGTCAAGGAAGAGGGCGCCATGAAGGAAGACACTGGTACACAAGACACACCGTACACTGAGGTCAGCCTCTCACCTGAGCAAAATCATAAACTTGAAATAAATTTGAAATGTATTACCAACTGAAGCTGGTGCCTTTTCCTACGCTTCATGCTCTCACTATATAATGTAGGACACCCTTGTGGAGCAGCTGGAGCTGTGTGTGGACTATTTGTGGAAGTCTGAGAGACACGAACTCATCGCAGACATCAACAAACCTGTGATTGCTGTCTTTGAGAAGAGAAGAGATTTTAAGGTAACTGACACCCTTCTGCTCTGTCTGTGTGAGCGTATGCAGGGGTGTGCATTGCGAGCTGAACTGACTTTGTTTTGTCTTTGTGTGTTCCTACAGAGGCTGTCGGAGCTTTACTATGACATCCATCGCTCCTATCTGAAGGTGACGGAGGTGGTGAACTCAGAAAAGCGTCTCTTTGGCCGATACTACCGTGTAGCTTTCTATGGACAGGTGAGTGAGTGTTTTTGCGTTATAATTCATTATCACACCTGCACACACCTATAAATTTGATCAACTTATCAATTAATGAAAATTCCTAAACAAATAAGAGATATTCTCACTTGTGCTTTTTGCTTTACTGTGAAAAATGTGGAAACTGAAACTGTCTATACTCGATAGCAAAGTTTTATGGAATTCCACACAACTTTTCAGAAATGGTTAAAGAATTTTGTATGACAGCTGAATTTTGCATTGTGCAGTTTGTGCTCAAGAACCAGGATGTTTAGTGTGTTTTCTCTTTTTTTTTTTTGAAGAGGGAGTAATTCTGGCAGACAATTCAGAATTCTGAAGTTAAAATTGGGTCTAAAACTGATTTTGAGTCAGTGTTCTTAATTTCTCTGTCTGCTTCTCTTCTTCATTTTTGTTATATTCTAAATCAAGATTGTGGTAAGTTCTGAATGCTCTTGATTTTTCCATTTTCCTCAGTGCTAACACCTTTTGCCTCGCTTTTCCTTTTACCAACAATAACATGTGCTGCTCCTGCCCTTTGATGGGTTTGTGTGAGGCTTGTGGTGGTCCATTTTACTTCCCATTAGGCTCAGTTATGAAGCTGTTTCCTCCTTAAGCATTGAGAAAAGATGATGTTGGACATTCACCCGTGCTGCTTTGAAAACAACCTCTCTCATCTAAAACATAACACTGACACCCTGTTGGTGCTGAGTGAGGCTTTCTAACAAAATGCCAAAATGTATATCATATTACTGTATACAAAAATTCCAGTGATTCAAGAGACCAGTACATGGCAACATGAAATCAGAATGATGAAAACAACATGGTGTGCTGTAATTATTGTGCATTGCATTTACACAAACACCAACCCATACAGTGTAACAAGCTATACTGATTAGTGTTTGTGCATATTTGTGTTATGGTAGGGCTTCTTTGAGGAAGAGGAGAGCAAAGAGTTCATCTACAAAGAGCCGAAGCTGACGGGTCTGTCAGAAATCTCCCAGAGATTACTCAAACTCTACTCAGACAAGTTTGGAGCTGATAATGTTAAGATGATTCAGGACTCCAACAAGGTAATTGACAGAAATGTCTGTTTTTATTACAGTTCTTTCTGAACTTAACAAAAAAATTCACAATGATGTGCTTGGCATTCCCTGAATGCAGGTGAATCCTAAAGACCTGGACACCAAGTTTGCCTACATTCAGGTGACATATGTGGTGCCATACTTTGATGAAAAGGAACAACAGGATAAAAGGACAGATTTTGAGAGGCATCATAATATCAACCGCTTTGTTTTTGAGACGCCATTCACTCTGTCAGGAAAAAAACATGGAGATGTGGAGGAACAATGCAAGAGACGCACTATACTGACCAGTAAGTTTGTTCATATCTTTCTGAATCTCATTTATGTAGAACCAATTGTGTCACCAGTCTTTTTTGCTTATCAGTAATAATGATGTGATGTCTATTATAGCACATTTTACATATGATGCTGTACTAAACAGTTATAGGGACTCAAAGTGGGCTGAGGAGCTTCCCGAAGGCCAATATACCTTAGAGGGCATTTTTTTCTGTTTGCATTCACACTGCAAATGAGAAACTGAAGTGATAACAGATTGGTAAAGGAAGAAAAATCAAGTTCTAATTCCTCAGTCACATAGAAGCTTGATAAACCCCAAGCTTCACTTTTGGTCCATCCATTTGTATTTTGCTGATGTTTAATGGCTGTTTTTTTTGTAATGGAAGGTTTTGGTGTTTCATTCAAAGATTAAATCAATCAGATCAAAACGTCCCACATGGTTGCCTTCATGTTGCCAAATTTGCTGCTCTGGAATAGGAAATAAAACAGACTTGTTAACAGAGGATTTCTGAATAGATCTGCTGCTTCTCGTTCTCCAAACTCAGTTTTTTTGTTTTATTTTTGACATGCACACACGCACGCACGCACGTGCACACACACACACACACACACACACACACACTATAACAATATAACAGTTCAAATGTTCTACAGTTCAAATGCATCTTGATGGTTTGATCTCAAGTGTATTGTGGTTTTGTGTAGAGACCAAATAAAAAATTTGTGCCACCTTTTCTTTTTGTGCCACCTTTTCAAGTACAAACACTGATAGAGTACTGTACCATGTATTGCAGATTTGTCCCAAATACGAGCTCTTTGTTTCTCTCTTTTTAGCAAGTTCCAGCTTCCCCTATCTGAAAAAGCGCATTGAGGTGGTGGAGCAGCAGAGCACAGAAATGAATCCAATTGAAGTAGCCATTGACGAGATGTCACGTAAGGTCTCTGAGCTCAACCAGCTCTGCAACATGGAGGAGGTGGACATGATCCGGCTGCAGCTGAAACTGCAGGGCAGTGTTAGTGTCAAGGTAGGGATACCTCTGAAACACAGATGCACATGTTTGAATACAGTTGCTTTGCTTTTATACAACATGATCATCCCCATCTAGGTGAATGCAGGGCCCATGGCCTATGCAAGAGCATTTTTGGAGGAGAAGAATGCAAAAAAGTATCCAGATAACCAGGTCAAACTTCTTAAGGAGATCTTCAGGTAGGAATTTCCTGCAAAGTTTAGTGCAAATATTGTGGATTTTAATGCTTCTGGCATTAAATGGTAGGCATATATTTTTCAGAACAGTCAGATTTGAACACAATTGTTACAAGTCAACCATATTTTACCCTCTGCAGGCAGTTTGCAGAAGCCTGTGGTCAAGCTTTGGATGTGAATGAGCGCCTCATCAAGGAGGACCAACTGGAATACCAGGAGGAGATGAGAGCTCACTACCGGGACATGCTTACTGAGCTGTCTGGCATCATGAATGAACAGGTCTCCCTTTGCAATAACCAATAAGTATAAAGACTGAATTACCATTGAGTGGCTTTTCTTTTTCATTTAAGTTAAATTGCATGTCATACTAAGCATCATCTTTTCCGATGCATTTTTTTCCAAGGCATTATTCTACATTTCCATGGGTTTCATGAGTTTCTGTTACGACTACATGGCTTTTGCTACTTCTTTTCCAACCTTTTCTCTCATTGCAGCTTGAAAAATGTGTTTTTGCCCTCACCACCACCTCTATATCTAACAGCTCTCTGTCCACTCTTTCTAAGACTGGTATGTCATGTCGCCAAGTTCCTTTTACAAAAGACATCTTGTCACCTTACTACTTGCTTACCGCATGTTAACTTTCCCGAATATCTCTGGCTGCCAGGGAAGTCAAAGTGCCTGTCTTGATACTTGCTTTTTTTTCATTTCTCTTTTCCAACACCAGCTTTTTAATTCTTGCTCTTGTGCAGATTCCTCACACAAGACAACCAGGAACGGAACGGCACAGCACCTACTGAATGGCCAATAGACACACCAGAAATTTCTTGCGCCTGTTTGAGCCTCAAAGTGGCTTATTTGTTTGTTTCTGATTGTAGATTTTTTCCCCCGCTGCAGGGAGTGGCGGGTTAGTGGAACTGTGACTTATGGCCTCCTGTAAAGAAAACAAGGGAAGAAGTGTGTAGATTGTTGTTGTGGTAGTCTGTAGTCCCAACACGATCTCACGACAGAACATGTAATAGCTCTGTTTGTCCAAAGCACCAAAATGTCACTTTTCATGTATTGCTGTGTGATGACATTTATTCACAACATGTCGTTACATACCAATGTGTGTTTCAGACTGTTGACTTTCTTAATTATTGATGAGAAGGAGATGGGGAAAGTGTTGGTCTGCCAAATAACATCCAAGGGATCAACACCCAACAGCACACAATTTACACAATTGTTTCACTTTGTTTCAGTTAAAAACACATAGTTAAGGTTTGAAAAAGATACATGATCTGGGCTTGCATATTTGATTTGATTTGGGGTGTACATTAATTACACATACACATAAATAACAAAACTAAAAAAAGCTTGCAGGTTCCCCTCATGATTTTTAGCCGTTGAATATAGATATGTTTTATGGACAAATGTACCTATTACACATTTTGTCATGAGACCGGTTCGGTAGTCCTGTAGTTGAACTTTGTCTTCAATAGAGGCCAGGCTGCTGGACTGTTAGCTACTGTTTGTTTTGGTTTTAGAGACTCGATCCATGTGTGGTGTAGATTCTCCCGCCCCTTTCAGTTGATTTATCACTTTACATACTGACAGACGCACTCCCAAACAAAAGCCTACAGTGCATTTGTTCACACACACATGCACACAAGCAAACAAGCCAACAACATGAGCCTTCTCTCCACAACCCCGTCCCTTTAGAAAACAGTGACCTTAATTGAGCTTGAGGTGCATTCAGCTGTACATGTAATGTATAGCTTCCTGGTGCATTTTGTTTCCAGTTTTTACATTTTTCTGTGGAATATTAGTGTACTTCAAACTAACTAAAGATGTCTTACAAGACAAATGCTTTGAAAAAGGAAAAGGATATGAATGCAGGTCCTCAAAATCAGAAGAGTTGAACGCACCTCCAGCTCTTGTTTGAATGTAGAACAGCTCCATGTTACTACTTTGTATCCTTGCTAACATACTGGAAATATCACCTTGCCAATTTTCAAACAAAAAAAATATGTTTTGTAACATTTTTATAATTGAAATTGCATTGTTACTGTTATTATTTCCTGTACTGTTTTCAATTGTAAATAAGAAATATTAATATTTAAAAATGTTTGAAATGTTTCCTTTTTTTATATAAAATATACAATATATAAATATTTGTTTAGCTGAAATAAAGAAAAAAAAACAACTAAAGTTTTATGTATAACATTTAAATAAAAATTTGTTAATGTCATAAATTCATGATTACGCTGCATTTTCCTCATGTTCTAAAATTCCCTTTAATGATGTTAATTTGCTATAATTGCACATCTTTTATTGTTTTGTTGCATATTGTACCACAGTGATGATAGATTTGAATTCGCTTCAGTTTCGTGCTTGTCACTCGGTATGTTGGTTGCATTGGTCCTGTTTTTCATTCACAATTAATCAAGTTCAATTAGAATGAAATACCTTTCTAAAGTGAACATCTACCTTGTGTGCAGATAATTTTAGATCATTATGAGGTGCTGCAATTGCTGAAATGGTAAATTGAATAGTTGAAATAGTGCAATTTAATTATATAAAGTAAAACTCAGTCTGAAACAGAACTAGCAACAAGGAAAGCCATGCAGAAATCATGGTATGCCTGCTGTAAACTTAATCTGGTTGTTGCTTGTTGCCAAGATGTTGAAACTGAGTAACTTATGTGAGTTCATATAAAGACCAGTTAGATATATGGAAGTGTTTGAATCATTCTCAGTTAAGCAACTGTAACTTCCAATGGTTTTATATTTGATAAAGAAATAAAAAACAATCTCAACTAAGAGAGGCAGCGAGAATTCATCTAGAAGCTCATAGTCTGAAGTTTCATGAGGGCAGCGATATAGAAGTATTTTTTTTAATTAAGTTTAATTTTCAATAGGTTAATGATGGCACCAGAAAAAGCTAACTCAAGACTTTTAATCGGAAACCTTCAATAATCTTTTAGTGGTTTTGTCTGAGCTCCTTGTCATTGCAACGTCAACAAACAGTTTTGGTTGGGCTTTCAGTGAAAGTGGCATTAAAATTTAGAATGTACTTTGACAAAGAGAGGTTTCCATGGGATCTGGTGTCAGTTTTGTTTTTCTTTTTTCTTTTTCAGTAATTGTTGGGTAATTACTGACCATGCAGAAAGAGGCCGCAACAGAGTGGTTATTTACTTATTGATGCTAAGCCTGGGATTGGGACACTGCACATAAAAAGAGGTTAAGTGTTTGTGAATGTGCAGCTGGTGGCAACAGACGGTACACTATGTGGTCCTGAGCCTCTGTGACTCCGTCTTTTTCTCTGGCTGACAAGACAGTTGACACATATATGTCTGTCTCTACACTCTTGCTCTGTTGCACACCTGAGGAGAAGCAGATAAAGTTGCACTGACCTCCTACAAAACATCTCCATCACAAACTATTGTCCTTCTAGCCAATCAGTATTTCTCTCCTATATCTCATCTCTTTCACCTCTTGACTGCTCTAGCTTATTTTGTGAACCAGAAATGGAGGGCTGATTGGGTTTCTCTCCTTTATTGACTGGCGCATGTGTGTCTGTCTCCCTCCCTGTGGCCTAGACTCTGTCAGGGTCAGGTTGCTCTCAGTCAGTCATAATGACAAAACCTGGTCACGCCGTGAGTACAGTGTATCAAACCTCACTCAAGTTAGGTCTTAATTATCATCATTATTATTATTATCATTGGGTATTACATCAGTTTGGTGGGTAATGGCTGACAGTCCTTGTGTTGTAGAATTTCAATGCATGAGCCACCTCACCTCCTATTCAATCAAAGCTTTATTTCTATAGCACTTTTCATACAATGAAATGCAGCACAAAGTCCTTTACGAAGTTAAAATTGCAGAAAGAGAAAAAGGAGAGTAATGCCATTTATGCTTAAACACTGTGATCTCTCTTTAGCGGGTTTACAAGGCAGCCACATGTGCTGTTTTGTACCTGACCATTTAGTCTGACTATGCAAGGCCCACTAAGTGTGATTATCTGTAACTGTTTGTGTGCTCTTTACTAGCAATTTTACATTCGTTGCTATGATCCCTTATTTTATCCTCTTACGAAATGTCTTTTTCATTTCTGTGTTTTTTTGCACTGGAAAAGCCCCCATGACCCTTCCTTTGTAGACAAATTATTTTTAACATGTATGTTTCTCATCTGTATGTTTGAAATAAATCAGAGGTCTGCTTCAATACTATATCATACAATTTAGTTTATCTAATCCGACTTGCATGAATAGGAGCAAGTGAGGTGTGAAAAATCCCCCCCCCCCCCTAATCTCCTGAGTTGAAATTGTTACATTGTTGAACTAGAAATACATTCAAAATATTTCGGCTGGCATTCAGGTTTAATAGGTCCCCAACTATGTAGAAACCTCTTGTGCAGAGCACATTTCATTTCCGACCCCTGCTTAGCTTTCCTGAAACTGGATGCCGGGGTTGATGAATAAAACATCCACTGTGTGCTTCTGGCTGATCACCGGAGCCCTTTCAGCTGTATAAGTGGTGAAAGGCGACATAATTTCCCCACAACAAGGACTGAACTGAGATTGAGAGGCACAGGCAACCTAGAAAGGCGCACAGCAAAAAGACAGCACAGGTCTGGAGAAGCATGTTAAAACCACAGCAGCACGGTGAGTTTCTAATGCACGATTCCCCGCCGGTGTTTGGGAAGCCGTGGTACTGGCAGCGCAGCAGCAGCACCATGGAGAGCACCCGCAGCCTGGCGCAGGTCATCATGGAGATGCGCGATGAAATCAAGAAGCTGGAGGCGGAGAACCAAGAGCTGCGGGGAGACTACGGTCAAGCCGGCCCGGTGTCTTCGATAGGAAAGGAACAGGCGGAAGTAGTGGAAAACCCTTACGTGAACTTGAGACGAAATGTGTCTGCTCCTGTCTTGGAGGGAAAATACAAAGGTAAGAGAGGATGTGTCACTCATAACAGTTTTGTGCTCACTAAAACTGTAACTGAAAAGTGATTTCTAAACCAAGATATAGTGTCGATGAGATGCTTACTGTATTGCCTAACTTCTCAAGACAACTTAACTAAGCATAATTGACCAATAAATTGGTTGAATGGCTCTTTAATCATTGTAATATTTTTTTTAAAGGAATGTATTCTTTTTCCACAAGGAAAACTAATGAGAAAAGGCCACAAGATATTAGTTACTGATAACGCACTTGTTGAATTGTGTAATTAAAAAAAAAGGCAATAAAGAAACCTACTGTGAAAACCTTGTGTTTTCTAATTTTAATCCATCACATTGTGTTCATGTTCTTTCACAGAAAACACAGTTATGACTGTCCGGAGGTACTCCACCAGCTCCAACCTCTCTGGGGTGACCATGACACAGGGAAGGGTTGACAAGGCCAGGCTTAGTGATTCTGGATGGGGGAGACTCCAGGAAGAAATCCAGCATGGAAGTGATTTGTTTAGTAACTCATCTAAAGGAGAGGTGGAGAAAGTCACCAACCGACACTCTCTGCAGGAATATGTCCATAAAAATAGGTACAGAGGTGCACTTTAAATTTAAATAATCAGTGTAATAAAATTTGTTATGGTAGACGCATTGAAGAAATCTTTCTTTCACGCCTGTGAGCTACAACTTTTGTAACTGAATTGCTATTTCATTGTTCTTTCAGGGCAAAAGTAAAAACTGTCACCTTTCTTCTACCTGTCGAGGACATTTATACGAGCCGACCTGCTCTGACCAAGCACCAGCAGGAGTCTAAAATCAGTGACCAGGCTTCCATAACTGAGACTGATTCTTGAGAGAACTTTGAAAGTCTTTGGATATGGCAATGGGACACAAAACGGATATAAACTGAAACTTTGCGGCCAGAGCCAAGTAAGACTCCTTATCTAGGTCAGTTTAGAGTGCGCTCTTAATAAGAGAGCCAGCAAACCGATTTTTATCACACCTGACCACAAAAAACAGAGGGCTTTGGTTACAGGTGTTGTTTTCATTTGGCCATGGCAATCCAAGCCTGGTCAACAGTGATGAGACACGGGCCCCTCCGCTGAGAAGATCAGGTGTCTGGACTCCTTTCCCAACCTGAGCTGTCATTTCAGGGTGACACACACACACACCTGCAAGTGACATCCCTTTCACAAACAGTTGTCACTGACTAAGCCCTCGTGAGCGACATCACATTCATTATTTATTCATCACCGTTTCTTTTTTACACTGTAGTAGTTGGTCAAAAAGCCACGTGAAGATGTGACCTATTTCTCGACCGCATTCCTGAACAGTATCTTTTTTTTTTCCATGAAATAATACACCAGAGCCTCCGCTTTCATATAACTTAAATCATTTTAAAGAAGTCAGTGTCATGTTTAGAAAAATTCAATTCCGCTATCCTCAATATTCAGGTTGCATCTCAGAAACACAAGTTATACAGTATTATGGATTATTTAGACCACTTTAAATAAACATTTCCTTGCAGTAAATTATATTATTTAGCAGGCTATAGGTACATGAATGACAAAGCATATAGTTTCATGAATGAATCAAATGTGAGTGATCTACTGGAAAGCAACACATTACTGAAAGATAAAAACAAACCTAATGTCATGTATGAAGACTTTAATTAATTGGAAGCCAATATATAACGGTATTAAATCATTGATTTAAGCAGAAAGCAGAGGCTGTGAATTAAGAAGTTATATTGTGGACTATGTTATGGTGTAATGGTTTGCACTGTCATCTCATAGGCTTCAGCACCTCCTGTGTCCCTAAATTGGATACAGTGAGTATGTAAAAAAAACAGGAATTAATGAAGATACAGCAGGAGCAAATATGTTATTTGTGTACTTAAAGGTAAACACATCATCTATAGCTATAGAATTCTTAACACTATCCTAATAAATGGGCTATCTTTTATTTGAGCTTGGTTCTTCTCTCCAAAATTTTCAGCTTATGTTCATAAAGAATCTTGAAAGTATTCTACCATAAAACACTGTCTGGCTGTTATTATCTCCTTAAGAAAACTTTATTCCGTTAACTCTCTCCAAACACAACACAAACCTCAAGGACCCTTCAGACCCCAACTACAATTCAAGAGCCAGCTTAAAAAAATGATCAAACACTGGACCAAAACATCCCTTATATGCAAACATACTTTATTTGTTAAATTCACTCAAATCCAGTTCAATCACAAAAAAAATAATCCCCACAAAGTCCATATTTTACTAAAATTCAGCACAATGTTTTAGTGTAAATTGTTCAATTAAAGCAAAGATTAAACAATAAAATTACAAAATAGAAATGATGACTTGAGGGTATTTTTTATCTCACTTTTCAGTACATTCACTGCTATCTTTCTACAAAGGAGAGTTGTTTCACTAATGTTGCAGAAGCTCACTCAAACATTTGAGTTGCTTTACTTTCACCTGCAAAGTCCAGTTCACTGCAAACCAACTTCAAAAGGGTTTAGGACATAAATTTAGTTATTTACTCTGTTTCTGGAAATAATTTTGCTGTAGGATAAAGTCACAGTAAACCAGTTTGTTTTTTTCTTTGCTATTAATTTTCCCTTATTTTTAACACTATTCCTACAGTAGTGCTGTCCTAATGGAACTGAGAATGTCAAGAGTTGACTTGATTTAAGGCGCTTTGTCAGAATTATCTGCACTGACTTTAAAACTTTACTTCCTCTGCTGAAGAAAAGCCAATTTCTCTCTCTGAAAAAGATTTCCTTAAAAATGTGAAATTTTCTTAGTTTTTCTATCACAAACTTTTCTTTTTTAAAGTACATCTGACTTGCACATTAAGTCCATTCACTGCTTAAATCCCAGTGACGACCAAAAAAAGATCCATACATCCATTATCTATACCGCTTATCTCATAAGTGCATCATAAGTGTGAGAGACTCGGCTGCCGATTCATTTTGTGTAAAATTACTGTATCTATCAGTATTAGGCTGGTATGGTGCACAAAATACATTGAACACTGCATGAATGTACTTCACTATATTATCTCTGTAGTTCATTCACACTTTCTGTGCTGCATCCTCTATCAATCTTCATCAAATTAACATATAATTTTGGTTTCTTACAGAAATAAAGGTTTTGTTTTGTTTCCTGAGGGAACAGGACACCAATGAAATGGGTGACGATAACTACAATTAAAATCTATTTTTTCCCACAGCATATGGGATCTACACTAGCAGCTACACTTTGATGCCCCCTGCTGGTAAAAAAAATAAATCATAAAAACATACAACAACTGAGAAAGATAATCCATGAATGTTTCTTGGTATTTCTGAAAAATAAACTTTCATTTAAAGCCTTTTCTATCGTTAAATAATTCTGGATCCACCAGATGCTGACTAATCAAACAATCAAATAACACTGATTGATTGATAAAATTAATTCTACTTAGATTAGTATAAATAAGTTAAATGTGGTTCAATATATAATAGATTTTTCAGTTAAGACATATGATCATGGATTATCATCGTCGGAAGCTGTTGAACACTGGTGTATATGTTAACGTACAATTTCCGATTCTGGGGCTGTTTTAATGTTGAAATAATGTTCAGAGGTAGAAGGTAAATAGCACCAAGAAAATAAATTTCACATGCTGTATTCTTGTTCTGATGAGTTTCATGTCCTCAGTGAGGCCTGCAGAGCCTTCATGTCCCTCAGCAGCCTCAGATTCCTCTGGCTTCTCTCTCCTGGCTGAACTTTCATGGCCCCTGTAGAGCGCCCTCTGGTGGAGACTCTCACTTCATTCCTACCGTTCTGCCTGGAACTTGCTTTCTTTCTAAACTTTTTAATCTGGAAAAGGAAACGGGAAATGTTAAGACAAAATATGCAAAAGAAAAGAAAATCTCATATGTGAAGATACTCTTTATTTAAAAACAATACCTGTAATTTGTGTTTGTAGAGTTTACTGATCTGTTCTCCTTTCCTCTCCATTTTCAGTAGCAGCCTCTCCTGCTCCCTCTGAAGCTCTTTTCTTTCCTCTTCAGACACACTGTCCTCCACCTGCCTCAACAGTTCATCATGTTCCCTGCAACACACACAAAGACTAAAGCTTAACACCCTTTACAAACCTAACTCCAAATCAATTTTTTCAAGTGCAAATGTACTTACAGACTCATGAGTTGCAGCTCCTCGTGTAGGCCTTGTAGTAGCTCCGATAGCTCCTCTTCACTAGCAGATGATGAAGAGGAGTAACTGTCTGAATACCTCTGGAAACCTCTCTCAGAATGGTTAGGGCTGTGAGAAAGGACGTGTCTGTTGCAGAGATGAGGCTGGTGTCTTTTCAGGAGAGACAAAACGGCCTGGACGTTGGCTCTGACTGAATGACTGCGGCTAACTGACTGAAATCGAGGTAAACGAGGAGAATTAAAGAGAGGCAAACAGTGAGGAAGGTGCATCATTAAGCCATTTTACTCCTACGCTATAACAGAAAATACATCAGTACCGTCCCAGCAACAAAAGGTACATCCCTGAGGCTCAGTCTGTAGTGTGGCTCTGTGAAGGACGACGTCTGTGGTGGAGATTTCTGTAGAGAGAATAATCGCCATCAACAACGGTTGAGATCCAGCTTGTTGAAAAGCGATCATTCACCTTGTTATCATTCATAGTTCAAAAGCCAAACTCCATGATCCACAGTGCTGGAGAGTATTTGCCATATGGCATGGGTAACTGTTTTCATAAGCAAGATCAAAGTTAGATTCATTCAATGCTTTTTTTTCTGAAAAAATACACATCTCATTATCAAAATATACCGTACATAGGCAATTTATAGCAGCAAGCCTAAAAAAAAACCCACTCACTCTCAACAGGCTCAGATACAGCTCAGTCAGCAGTCTTATCTGAAGCCTTTTACCTTTGAACTGACTTTCTTCTCTTTGGACTGTGCTGTGGACAGACGAGGAGACACTGATCGCAGCAGGATTCTGTTAGCCTCCAAACCTGTCTGTAGCTGATGGTTGTGAAAAAAAAACAAGAACAACAAAAAACTGCAAGTAGTGGGTGCACAGAGGAAAATCGTAGACAGATAACAGAATCGTAACAGAAACGGAGTAGTATTTTTTGCTACCTGGTTGGCTTTATCCTGTACAAGCTTTCTCTGGTGCTCCTCTTCCTGCAGTTTCCTCTCAAACTCCCGAATCTTCATCTAACACATCCAGAGACACAGTTATCATTACTGTGTTGATTAAAATAAGCAATCCAAACATTACATTTAATCTGTCACCGTATTCTAGGGATTGCAGTTATGGTCAAACTGTGAAAATATTTCTGAGATAATAAATCTGTTTTTTGGCAGTTTTTCAGCGTGTGAATTAAGCTGAAGTAGTTTACATCTGGGCTTCTCTGTGGGACAAGTGGTTCCTACACCCATCCAGTTATTTTTAAATGGAAATTTCTGAAACTTGAACAGGTAGACGTATCCGATATTTCTCAAAGAGATGCAAAGAAAGTCAGAAAAAAGTTATTTTAATCCTTACTGTCAATTAATGACCCCTCAGATTGATCTAAAAATCAAGAATCTATAATATCAAAGACATACTGAACCTTTGTTACTCCCTGAACATTATATAGTTCTATGATTATACACCTCTCTTTAAGACATAAACAGTTACAGTTGTG
>JAPMNP010682728.1:0-14012 GCA_029874935.1 Atherina boyeri | reverse complement strand
ACCCAACATTGAATGATTACTGGAAGATGTTGCAAGTCCAGAATGCATAGTGGACATATTTCTATTGGCGAAAAAAAGTCAGAATAGTTGAAATCCTTTTTTTGTTTATTTATTTGCTTATTTTGGTTTCTCCCCTCCATCTGTTTTTAGATACTACAGTAATTGATCATAAAAAAGTAATATTAGCAACATCTCTACTTATAGTCAACATGTTAGCTCTCGGAAAAACCCACAGGGCTCTTTTGCTCTTATAGCTCGCTGTTGATATTGAAAAAGCAACCAGGATGCGACAGCTGAAATTAAATATACCAAAAGCATTGTTGTCAATGTCCTGGAAGTTTCATGCTAAATAGTTCTGTGTTTAATACATTAAATGCATTGCAATCACATCCCTGTCTGGACTACATTTGGCTCAGCAGTGCATTATGACTAGGAGGAGGTGGTTTTACAAGGCTGTCAAATCTTGTCCTCAAGGGCTGCAGTCCTGCAGCTTTGAATGACTGATTTATGCTCCCTTTACGCAAGTGTTTTCAGTTGTTAAACATATTTTTAAACATTTGTGCCGGCATTCCCCCATGTGGGCGGTCCGTTGGCATTTTTTTGGGGGTAATACATCCACTAGAGGGCAGCGCAGAGTTCTGACGTCAGTTTTGAGATACAATAGCAGCCATGGCGACTGTGGAGGAGATCATGATGATGTTTATTCTTAGAAACCAAAAAAAAAAGAAGCAGCGAGGTGGAAGCGGTTATCCACTTAATACATTGCTGCTACTTCTTTGTTCCTTTTGTTAGTTGCAAGTGAGTCATGCTGCTCAACACCTCACGTACGATTGCTGGTGGTACTGGTCCCTTTGCTTATTTGCAGTAAGCATCTGCAAAAAGTTCTAAAATAAGCGTGAAATGAACGTAGATGACGGAAAGAAGGTTCTGCCTGTGTGTGTATTTAACAGTGATCATAAATGAGCCCTAAGTAGGACATGATTTGGACTCACTCAGTTAAGGCACCACAAGAACCTTGGGTCAGACAGGATTATTCTGGTATGAGGGGATTTTAAGGGCCAAACTCCATTCAGAAGTATAAAATTCCTCTGGTTCTGCAAAATGTTCAATGTCCTTGATCACTAGGCAACTAGTGGTCCGACTGCCCGGAACTCAATGGCTCTACAGTCAGACAGACAGCCACTGATTTTTTATTCTTCCTCTTTTAATGTGGGATTTTCCAGCTATACAGTTAAATATGTGAAGCTGCAGTAAGTGGTTCCTTTATTTTAACCAAAGCTTTGTATTACAAGAATATCCTCAGTGGCTAACTCTCTTTGTGTTAACTGGACTGAGTCTTGTACTGCTGTTTGTACTGTAGTTAGAGGATCACCACACCACTTTCTTTTTTTTAGCTGATGAAATAATCAAAATAAACAAATATGCATATTTTTTAGTTGATAGAACTACCCTGGTTGGTGCACAATAGCTACAGTTACACTATTGGGTCGATGCAGGCTAGAACGACTGCAGTCAGCATATGCTTGCAAGCCACGACTTGAAGCAAAACAAAAGGTTTTTGCAATTCAATAGTAGGATAATTTCCAAAAAAATCCATTTTACAACATACTCTGTCATACTAAATGTCAGCCAACATGTGTAACCAATATGAACCCTGAAAATCTGTAAACTAGAACATCACTCTGTCCAGTTATTACTGAGATATATATTGAGGATTTCCTAAGAATTCAAAGCTTTGGTCAACAATCAGCCAATACTTCTTGCAGAATAGACTTTTAATGAAATGAATTTGACACCTTGGAATATCTACCCATGAAAACACTTGTTAGTAGTTTTGGGTATGAGATAAAAAAAGAGAAAAAGATACAGCCTCTGGGCCATTAATCAATGCTTGAGACTTTTTTTTGTGACAAAGAATAAAAATATTCATCAATAGAAACTATCAATTGGAAAGACATGTGCAAGAGATTGACATCTGTTTTTGTTTCTCTTATTGCAGTTTAAGTTAAGCCATCCGTCTTTTTGCTTTACGAGATAGGCCCAGTTGTTTTTAAAGTGTCAACTTCCTTCAAAACTCTAAAAGCATGCAAGATGCCTGCTTGGAGCTCTTGACACAGAGCTGTATGTTCCTCTTAGGAATGGAANTTCCATTCTCTTTAGCTTTTCCAAAGCTCTGAGGTCCACGTCGTAATGAACAATCAATTGGGGGAAACTAGTGTTATATGCAGAGCCTAAATGTGTAAAGCGGTGTGCTTCCACATGCCTGGCTATGTTGTATTGGTTCCTGGCTTGTGCCTGTTTGATAAATCCCATTTCTTGGATGCTGTGCCTGATCAGGAAACAGCATCTTCCATTATCAAAAAGAAATAAAACAAACAAAACCCACCAACTGCTTTTTATCTCCTCTGGTTGGATAGATGATGAGAAGATAGAACAGGGTGGGGGAGAAAATAATGGAGGAAACAGGATGGGGGAAAGTAATTGAGGCAGCTTGTAGCCCAACGATCTGGAAACACTAGAAGGTTGCTTTCATGTTTCTTTTCTGCTGCTATTCTTCCTTTTCACCTCTTCGGCAAGTCTAACCTCTACACCTCCCATCATCATACAAATAAATGATTTCCTTAAAGTATAGTAAGGTTAATGTACCATTTAATGAAATTAAAAATGAGAAATATTGCCATCGTGTCCTTCATGGTAGCAGGTATGCATGTCATAAAGAAGCTCCTCCCTTAGAAAAACATCTGCTGATGGTGCAAATGATCACCTTTGACTCAAGACATGAAGATAACCGAATTTAACCTTTTTTTCAGAGACTACAGGTCTCCTTTGTTTCCCCCTTTCTATCTGTGGCTGCTCCCTTGGGACAATAACAAAACACATTATCGTAATAGCTCCCAATGCCTTTTTACCTTGCTTTTGTTCTTTTCGGAATGTACCATTAAACAAATTACCTTTTTAGTCCTCCAAAGTAAAGCTTGTAACTAATGCTTTTCATGATGCTGAATCAGTTGCCATAGAGGCTTAATGTATTGGAGGAGTTGGGAGCTGAGGTTGGAGGGGTGCACATGAACTTGGAGATTAGATTAACTGGGCATGGACTGCATTGCATGTGCTGATGGTTCATTGTCAAGGGACCGTTGTCCAGTTGAGATTTTAGGCAAACGGCTACCGTTTCACATGAAGATAAATCTTCAAACAGAGCAAAGATGTCAAAATTCAGCCATATAAGTCAGCCAATTGGAGACAATGTCTTACTGTAATGACAAATCAAACCATGACCCTGAGCTCAGAGAATGTTAAATATGTTAATTCAAAGGAAACAAACTTGACATTATTTGCCTTCAGGTTGATGCACGAGATGAAACAGTTGGTGCAAGCTGTAACTGTGCAAACAGCTGACTGATGTTTTTCACATAAAAAGAGCAAACCTTGCAGACACATTGAGATCAACAAGCAGATGGGTCCCAAATTAAAAATCACGCAAAGCAAATATGCTCTTCATGTCTATGCTGGTGCACAGAGCTGGAAATTTGCCAAGCAGTGGACATGAAAATTTCCTCTACAGATGATATAATTGGTGAAACCGTACTTGGCATATAAACATGCTTCAGAGAGAAATGAAGTCCTGCTTTGCAAATGTTGACACGTGTTTATCAGAAAGAGAATTGAGTGTTACAACAGCTATATTTGAGCCTTGAGGATGTACAATTAATTGCCTCTGGTGATTAGCTCAATCAACTTCAAACCAATTTAGTGTCAAGGGGATATTTCCAGGAAAACGCATATGATAAGTTTTGGGACTGTCAGGACACAGTGTAGCAGCCGGATGATGGGATGTTGCTGGAAAGAATGAAACAAGAAAAAAAAAGCAGAGGAGTTGCTGCTCTAGATGTCCAGTAAAACCAATTAATAGATAAATAAATACTAGTTTTGAAGATGCAGTATATATACTGCAGTAGAATCTGTTATCTACCTCACTGCTGATTTAAAAACCTTCAAAAAAGTAACCTATCATTTAGATAGAAGCTTTTCTTTTCTTTTCTATTTTGCACGGACATAATGTTACTGTGATTTAATGCTAGCTTTATTATTGCCACTAAAACCAACATATCTGGTTTAGCCTTGTGTTCAGGGTCAATATTTGCATGATTGCTTCAAGATAGGTTTAAATTTTCAATCAAGTGTCCATATTAGGAAATATTACAGTTATTGGCCCTCCTCCGATGCTATGTGGTTTTCTTTCTCCCTGTTCATTCCACTCTTATGCTTGTGCTGTTTTTGGAGAACTGGCTTTGTGTATCTGGGCTGCTTTGCGCCCAGCTAACGATGAATGCGGTCATCAACATGTCCATTGGTGTCATGTCAGCTGCCTCGTGGTTGGATTACATCATCCTGAATGCCTCACGTGGCCACTCTTCCCAGTTGCAAACATATGCACTTAAGACTGAGAAAGGGATACCAAGATAACACAATGTGTGACAGCATGCACAGTGACGCAAAAAAAAAGCCATTAGAGAAGAAACGCACTGATGTAATACTCAGTCTCAAGGTATAGTTGTGTTTGTCGGGCTGTTGTGCTCTCCTGAGGCTGAATGAAAAGACTGATAATGGCCTTAGATCCGTGGAGCCTCCAACCCTCACGTCGATGTCAGATTCTTCCACGTTTCCAAGATTCAGGGTCACCGAGAGCGTCATTGTCTCTTTGTGTTTGTGCTCAGTAGATGTGCACATGTTATCACACTGTATGTCGCTGTGCGTTGATTTGGCTGGCTATTTTTGTTCTCATGTACGAGCTGTGTGTAGCTGTTCTGTTCACTCTAAGTTGTTGTGACTTGGGTTACTGTCTAAGTGACAGACAGGTCACTCCGGCCCTCACAGGGATAAGCCGTCACATCAATAATAAAACAAGCTGTCAAACTTAATTGTTTGGTGTGTGAGAGCTACCCGCTCGGTGGAATTCTTGACACCAGTGATGCCATCAAGGTGGCAAAGTTGAAGTGCAGGATATTGTCTCGGTAGTGGTGGGGTCTTGATTTATTGTTCGGGATCTTGAGAAAGATTCTCAGTGACATGCTTTGATAGCTTTGAGCAGGTAGGTTCTATGAAATGACATTGAGTGAACAAGAAGAGGTCATGTTCCTTTGTAGAATTGACAGTAGAGAAAACAAGTCTGACAGGCTGGTTTTGGGATTTCAACTTGAAAGATATAATTTTATATGTCATGAGGTAGCTTTGTAACCAATCTGAGGACAGAAAGCGGACTAAACCAGTTTCTTTTCAGTGGTGCTGCTCAGGTATTTTTTACTTCTTTTTTTTTTACCTCTGCTGCTCTAAAATAATACATGGTAAGGAAATTTGCTTGTGTCCCATACACCCCATTTCAGCATGAACCTTGTAAAGCATCATAGTACAGAGAGACAGTATATCATTCCAAAAACAACAACAAGTCAGTATTTGCCTTGTTTACCCTGCAGACTCATGTTTTAGGGGTTATTCACACCAGACCCTCTTAATCAAACCAGAGTTTGATTGCTTGGGGAGTCTGGATTGTTTGTGGAGGTGTGAATGTGCAACTGAATTTCGGTCCACCAAAGAACAAAATTATTGGTTTGCTTTAAGTGATAGAAAAACAAGAAGCAGACTATAATACAAAGAAGTTGCTCTCCATTAACCAATTTATGTGTAAGATTTCCTTTTTTTGCAATGCTGCCTCAAGTGAGTTGAATATGCTATTCGAAATGTTCAGTTCGTTTGACTATGAAACTTAGTAGGACCGAATGAATGTTTCAACCTGAACTGGATTTAATGGGAGTATTAAGTGTGAAAATGACCTTAAAGTAGCATAATGTGACTTTTGGACATTAAAAATATTTGTTTCTGACTTGTTTAAATGACACTGTGACATTTATTAAGTACATTCCTGGAGCTGTGGTTGCTCAGTAGTATTCTGAGGCTGAGAAACTGCATTTCACAACTTTGTGGTCCTGCCAGGAGCATCACATCACCGCTGAGTTTCACTTTATGCACGACAACTGGATATCGCCATGCTGGCTATTTTGAACACACACTGTGGGTGATCATCAAAGCAACACAAGAGGATATTATTGGAGCATGAGATGGGATATAAAGAGGGAAAAGAACAGAGCAAGAGATGAAGAGTCACAATTGGACTGGCTTTTACTGACTGGATGCAAGATGGATGACAAATCAGCCGATGTTAGGAGTACATCACTGAAAAAAAATCTGTCAAAATTTAGTGGTGTGTCTTTAATATCACCATCTACTTTTAAAATCCTGTCTCCACAGCATTTATGAACGTCAATACAAACAGGATTTATACAAGCTGTTTTGGGCTGGATCTATAAATGCCAGTCAACCATTAAAACCTGGCAAAAAAAGAAAAATATCTGCAAACATTGTTTAAAAGGTCAGCTGGAAACGGTGATTTCAGCTCTTCACAGTTCACTGGGCAGTGTTCACAGATGTGACTATATTATAAAATATTATAAACAGCTGAAATATAAGAGGAACACTGAAAAACCCAGAGTGAATAAGCCATTGCCCAGATATTTTTTGTCAGTTTGAGAAAGAAAATGTTCCATTTTTCTGAACAAAAGTCCTAAGATGTCCTTTGCTGCTGAGACATCAAGTTTACAGCAGCTGCATCACTTTGACTCTTTTCGGTTTTCCTTGCTTAATTTATGATAGTGAAGTGGATTTAGAGTACATTTATGTCATTCTTCATGGTTTAAAGAGCTAGATGTTTTAAAAAACAGAAAGGGAAACCCCACTTACATCTATTCAAGCAGCTTTTGAATATATTTATGGAAAACCAGTGAAATGTGGTCTTATTCTTATCTTTGTGGGAGGCTTTTTAGCCTGATTTCATGGTTTTCTTCTGACTAATTCAGCTGGAAAAAACAGAAATAGGTATTTTTTGGTTTCTGTTGATTTCTGCAAGATCCATGTGACTTACAATAAGAACCGGTTAACCAGTTAAGAATAAGAACAACACATCAGTGACAACAGATTAGTGTGTGGCATTTGCAGTTGTGCATATAATCAAAATAAAGACACATACCTAAGAAGATTTCTAGAAACACCAAAGGTGCAAAGATCAAATGAATTCTTTGTTGTTGTTTGCACCTAACTGTGTAAGTCTCAAATATCCACGTCATTAAAGTGGTAAGACGTTGAGTANCCGCATCAAACTTATACATCGTCACGACATTGATCATCACCGTTGTCTTAGAGACGGAAGCTGCAACTTCATGTTCAGAAAGGGAATCTGGTCAAAATAATTGTAGTCTGTTCTGGTGTGAGATGAGAGGAAATTCTGGATATTTCCTTTCTCTGTACTGCACAAGAGCTAACATGCACTAACATGACTGAATGGAGGGACCGGTTGTCACAGCATAACAAGGGAACTCCATTTTTTTACACCAAGTATGAGGATCAGTTTTTAAACATTTTGCTCTCAGTCAGAGAAACAAGATCTATAAGTCCTTAGAATTGGGTTCAGTATCCTGGTAACGGTAGATTGCAGTTACGTTTGCACCTATTTTATTGATGTCATAAGGAATTCCTTCATCTTCTTTAAAAAAGAAAAGAAAGAAATCTGATTGTGGATCAGGACTCTCCATCCCCTCCCCCGTTCTTCTCCTCGCTGTCCCTAGTGGGACATTGAATGGAGACCCATAATGAGCCTCTGTCTGTTCCATACAGTGAGCTGTCTGAGGCTGTGATGTGTCACTTGTGCAGGCCTTCTCTCCTCAGATGTCTTTGTGCAGAATAAAGGGATTCCTCCCCAAAAATGCTTCCAGTTAGAGGGGATGGAAGATCTCAGACCCCTTTGAGTTAAGCCTTGTGGCCTTGACAGATGATACACACCCTGTATTATTGTATACTACATTTTTGAAGCTTTACCATACTCTCTTTTATTTATAAGATCAAGACAATGGTCAGAAAATCCAGTTTAACGAATTCTGTGCCTCATTATAAGGAATTGCATCATTTTTTGCCTGTTTGTAACAGTTATCTCAGGTTTAGCTTGTTGTGTTTGCATCACTCTGAAGTGCCCAATTCAGGCCCTTCATCACATGAGTTTGTTTGGATTTGGGTTAGTAAGGCAGTCGGCCAGCACGTATCTGGCAGCCGCAGCAGTACCAGCAGTCTGACAGCTCCTGCCTGGAAGCACAACGTCTGCCTCTACATCAGAGGGAGCATACTGATAAAACCCGAAGTCATCCAATGTTTTCACATGGGACTGCAGAGGTCTTTGCAGGTGCAGTTTGAAGTGTGAGAACTGAAGTTGAACTCATAGTCCAGATTAAAAAGTCACAGAAGCTGGATGTGGCAAATTTATGCCATCTGCCATGAGATCTGAACAGATTCTTCAGAAATGGCTGTTTAAACAAAGAGAAAAAGAGAATAAATCTTTCTATTTTTTCTCACATAACTGTTTGATCATTTTAAGCTGTATTAAGCATCTACATCAGAGGTTTCTACCCTGATGTAGCCATATTTGAAATGCCTTGAGATGTTGGGATTTGCACTACTGTGAGGTTTTTCTTGAGCTGAGATTATCGACCAGCAAGAATGTGGTCTTTGTGCACTGAGTTTGCTGTATGATGCATTATACAGTGTTTATTGATCAGATACAGAATGAATGGCATCTCAAGACTCCAGCCAACTCTGAATGTGTAGAGAATGGATTTTTAGGTTTGTATAGGACATCCTAATGTACTGGATCTTTAATATCTCTTGAGAGATTTCTTTTCGAGGATGTTGTGTGGCATACTAGCAGTATAGTTATAGTTGTTATCATTATAGTTACCATTATGAGGATTGAGTCAGCAAAGTAAAAGAGCCAACTCAAACTAAAAGGAGTCTGTGATTGGTTGTTTCCAGGAATAAATGTAACATAAAGCCTTTACTTTCCCTTATTCTTGATTTTTGGTTTTTGTTTGCTCCACCCATCTGAGATTGACAATAAGGCAATGGTAAATCTTTGTTTCTTTGTCTTTCCAGCCCCATGACTCAGAGATGCATGTGTAGCACAAATTTGCACCCAGACATATTACTTCTCATGCTTGAGTGCACATCCAAAGGGGTAAAAACTCAAAAACAAGCGATATATGCATAGTTTTTTAATGTTTGGATATTATTCCTGCACATTTGCAGTATTTCTGTCCGTCTCTTTTTGGGCAATGCTCCCCTGACACAATATATCCTTTCTCTAAACTCTGCGCTGCAACAGTTTGGCTAATGGACATCAGCTTTATCTCAGCTGAAAAATGTGGATATAGACTTTGATTAGTCTAAGAATCATCTAACCTGTTAATTGTTTCAATAAGTGATAATGTTTAATTAGACTTGATTTTTTTCATATATATATATATATATGTTGTTTAATTTTCTATAATAGTTTTTTGTTTTAGAGTATTTCATTTTTTAGATTCTACATGAATAAATAAAAAATAAAAAAATTATTTTTTTATTCAATTTTTTTATTTTTCTTATCCATTTATTTTTTTAAATGTTTTCATTTAAAAAGGAAAATAAATAATAAATAAATAGATGATTACACTCGATTAAACTTCATTATCTGTATAGTCCCCAGATATGACTGAATTAGTGCCACATAAATGCACAAAACTGAATTGAAATAATATTATCCAGGTTTACTTTGATACAAGCAATTAATGAATGAATGAATGAATGAATGAATGATTAAAGCCCCTGTGAAAATTCACATTTGATTTTCAGCCTTCTTAACATCTGCAGCTGTAACCAGGAGGGTCACATAGTTGTAGGAATTTTGCCCATTAAAAGCAAAACCTTCACTGGATTTAGATTTGCCTTCCATCACCACCATCAAAGTGGTCCTACTGCACCACTCCTAGCTTTCCTTCAATACTTGGAACTTTCCCCGGAAGCCCTCCCTCTGACAAGCTTGCACATTTGCAGCTAACACTCAGTCTCATTTTCTCAAAATGACCATCCATCAACTTTAATTTCACCTGAGGGAAGGGGCAGAACACACTGAGTCAAACCCGACATATTTCTGTAGGGAATGTGGCGAGCAAGAATGTTGCATTTCAAAGATGTTGCGTTGTTTAGGACTTGCATTTTGGCGAGATGGTACATGATGGAGTTCTGGTTCTGAATGTTCTCCCTCAGTGGGCTCATGATGGAAAAGAAGGGTTTATCAGTAACAGGACACCTTGTAAATGTTAAGTTGAATATATTTGTCATGCGAATTATTGTATTTTTTTTTTTTTAAGGATTTTTTGGGCTCTAGTGGCCTTTATATGACAGATGCTTGACAGGAAGGGGACAGGGAGAGCATGGAATGACACGCAGCAAAGGGTCCAAGGCTGGGAATTGAGCCTGGACCGGCTGCAAGTGAGGAACTATAGCCTCTGGACCTCTATATTAACAGTCAATGCTCTGGACATCGGGTGGGCTACGCACCCACTGAGCTACGCACCGCCCCGATTTATTGTATTATTATAGGTTAATGATATGAATTTAAAGAATATTTGAACATAGAGGGCTTGATAAAGTAATCAAATAGATATTCAACATAATTTTATAGAGCATAGTGTCATGTATAATTCTTCTCTTATACTGTACATGCATTTTCACACCCTTTTTAGCCCTTTGTCTAATTTTTAGGGTCTCTGCTTGAAAATATCATATCCATTATGAAAGGAATGTATCTTGGCAACTACAAGGTCTATTTGAATACTTTTGAAGTCATAGTAAAAGATTTGTTAAAGGTTGGTTATGAGAAACGAACACGATAGGGACATCTAGTGTGTCTAGGCTGTAGTTGCATCAATAGAAAGATATTTGTGGGTCCATCTAGTGCAGCTTCACCATAATTCACTCTAGTTTCTTATTTTCTCCGGTCATTTCTCTCCTGAGACAGAAAACGATATCTCCGGGGCTCTGAAGCAGCTGCTTGACTTGCTGACTGCAGCATTTTTCCCAGTGCCAGCATCGTTGTACCGAACATATTGTTGGAACATAAAGGCCGTATTCGGCAACCCGAAATGGCGGCCGCTGTTGGCTGGTAGATGTAAACATACGGCATTGTTGTGCCTGTCAAAATTGATGTTATATTTTAATTCAAATATTATTTTTTAAGGAAATGCTGTACTTTCACTCTGCAACCCTCTAAATGCCCCGTGGAGGAATTCTTTTTTTAAAAGATGAAGCTTTATATGAAATTGTTCCATATTCAACCTGTAAGATGTGTAAATATAAGTATATGTGTTTCTGAGGAAGAGTAAATGCAGATGGCAAAAATGAAAAAATTTCAGGCCTGCCTAAAAGGATAAAAAACAACAAAACTAAACATGTTCAGGATAGACATGACATCACCAAAATGGGCATTTTGGTTGAGTTTGGCAACATTTGGTCCCAACTGGGGGACCTCAGGTTTTAAAAATTCAACCGATATCCAACATGCATCCTGTCCAATACGTTTGTCCCAATTTGTCTGAAAAATGCACATTTATTTTTACACCAATTCAATGTTGTTTATTGTTCATGTCTGTTTCATACAATGACATACAGCAAATACATTTATTTGATTTTTTTCCATGAGCAAAGGAACCAAGGAGAAAATTAATCTTATGTAACCTGCCTCCTTTTCTAGACAAAAACAAGAGAGAAAAAATATCAAATCAAACTGTCACCAAACTGCAGGAAGCATCAAGTCTGTCCTGTAGAGAAACTAATGCATGGTAAAGCCCACTTCAATTCTCAAGGCTCTCAGGTAAATGCCGATATAAAAAACAGTAAAAATTCCAATTTTACTGAGTAATAAATATAACACACGAGTATTCTTGCCAGCCTAAAAAAAAATACCAGAGAATCACGGTATTCCCTTTTCTTTTCCTGCCTTCAATTGCTTTTAAAAAACAAAGTGAAACACAGCTGTGTTGGACCGAATGTTACATGATCAGTTTTTTTTTTTGTTTTTTTTTCCTCCAGAAAATCAGTCTAACTCATCTGAATTGGTGGAGGGTTGACATTAAAATATTTGTTTCTGTTCATGTTGTCAGACTATGATCTGAGTTCTGCTGTGGCAACAACAAAATGCCACAGAGCTCCTGAGTGACACGCCGCCACCGGCAGAGACATTAACCAACCTCATGAGAGGGAATTATTCACCAGCATAGAGCTGTATATTGTGGTGGCTACCTAACTTTCAAGCCTCAGCCCTGTCCCTCATCAGCATGCAATATTCTTTTTTTTTTTCTTTTTTTTTGATGTGTCTTTTCACGTTGGGCTGACGAGCTCGCCTCGTTCAGCGTAGCCTGGAGCCCGACCACATCACACATACATCGCACACATCTTCCTCACGTTCTCCGTTGCGCAGGCTGTTAACAGTGTTTTCAAAGTCGGAGAATGTGAAAATATTCAGTGAGAAGTGGTGGAGGGGGAGAAGAATTGAAGAGAAATATGGGGGTTGGGTTGGAAGTGCGACTCCCATGTGGACTTGCCAGGGTTGGCCCACACTTCTGGCCATCCCGAAAGGTTAACAGGCCCCAACTTCCCTTCTGCCCAGCGTGACATGATGCCCATGGATGCCCAGTTTGATGCGTCGTTCTTTCACGGTTCATGAACTTTGGAGGGGGTGGGGGCATGAGAGGAATATTTCACTCTCTATCATGTTGGACATCATATGCAGTGGCAACACAAAGAGAACCCACTTAATTAGTTTCTGGATTTTTGCCCCCTTTTTGATCTGTCAACAGCTGACGTATGATAGAACACACACACACACACACACACACACACACACACACACGCCCACACACCCACAAACACACACATACGTATACATACATACAGTAACAAGCGATTGCCCTACACATTCACACTCACTGTACATAATATATTTGTCACACCCACTGAAGTCACAGAAATACATTGTCTCCCTTCAGAGAGGACATTAAAGGAAAAATACCGTTTTTTTAAACCTGATCTTAATTATAGCATGAAATACATTTATAAAATCACTCGGACAATTTTGGAGTCCCTTGAAGTCTATCGTGAGATATTTAGATCCATCAATCTGGTGTTGTCAGGGCAACGGCATAATCAGAGGCACTTTCTCATGTAGTGTTGTCGTTGTAACAGTTTTGTGTCTCTATATCTATGGTCTCGGATGACAACAAAGCTGCTCTGAAGGCACAGAAGGATAGTAGAGCAACTAATAACCAAACACTAGTGAAATGAAGGCTTTTTGTGGCAGATATGTCTTATTTAGAGCCTGAAATGACGTACGTTTCCCCGACAACTTCCATTGAATGGATATGTACGGAAGCACTATGGATCCAAATATCTCCAGATAGACTTCAAGTACTGGGTAACTCCAAAATTGTCTGGGTGAGTTTATGAACGTATTTCCTACTATAAATAAGGTCCAAGTAAAAAAACAAAGAAGAAAAAAACTGTACTTTTCCTTTAATAAAGAATATGTCCTTTTGAAATCTGGCAGTTGGCTGTTACATCCATACTGACATCATCTCACCAAGAATAACCTCCTCCCACATTGTAACACACCCTCCCACATATGCAGCCTCCCTCTGTGCATATGTATTATACGAAGAGCCTCCAAACATGTTGTCTTAACATGCAATCCCACTGGCTGTCATCCACTTCCTGCACACCCACACTTCTGTAATCCCGGTATGCACATTAATGGTAATGCAAGGCAGCAACACTTGTTTTGTTCCTCACATGTCTTACTCCTGCAGCTCCATTTGCTTTTAACAGCTCAATGCACATTGGTATGTTTTTTTTCTCGTTCAGCTCCTGCAGTTCACAATCGACATGAGTGAAGGGTTTCCCTGCCCCACTTTGTTATTTATGTCCAGCTTGTGTAAGAAGCTCAGTCTGTGAGTTCAATACTCTAATTCTGGCAATGTGGAGCATCCAGTGCCCTCTCCATCACCCCAAACTAAACCCCTCCCAATTCCACAGTCCACCCA
>JAPMNP010682706.1:0-10284 GCA_029874935.1 Atherina boyeri | reverse complement strand
CTTCGGACCCCTGTGGAGACGATCTTGGCCGGCCGGCCAAGTTAGTTTCAAGAAAGTCCATGTGACCGCGCCTTAAGTTGGTTTAGTGGGCCTTAAATGTGTCTTCTTGATGTAAAAAGATTGTTGCTTAATCATTTATTGAAAACGGGAAGGACTTTGTTAAATACAGGAACATAGTCTTTGTGATATCAACCTGGTTCATGTAGTGCATTCTTCCTTCCAGGTAAAAATAAGCTGAATTTTGAAAAAGATAGCAAGGCCATAACTTTGTCTCATGGCACAATTCATTAGCTGTATTTGTGTGGAAAATGTTTCTGTATTTAGTTTGTTGACTCTTGCCTATAGTTATGAGGTACTCCAAACATCTATAGTCTCCTTTTTATTCTCCATATGTTATGTTTGTTAGCAGTATATCTGTATAACAGCGTGAAACTCATCTGCAGTTTGAAGTGTAACAGGCAGCACAGCCAATTTCTACCCTGTTTGATCTAAACTAATCTCAGTAATGTAATCTGTTCTACTGTTGCTCTCTGGAGGTGCTTCCCGTACTATCTTAACATTTTTGGTTCAACACGAGTGTGCTTCCTTAAAACAAGGAGGGATTGAGTTATAGGAAAGAGTCATATGAGTACTGAATTTGAGTTTCACTTCCCAGAACTGTTCTTGACTAACTTCAACTTGAACTGTGGTATGTAGACAGCAGACACTTCAACAATCAAAATTAGGATCCCAACACAACTCACTAACTCAACCAGTGTCATTAAAGTCCTTTTTGTGTTTTTGGAATCAGTGGCATTGATACATGAGTACGGTATTTGCCCGCTTACACCAAATATGTTTATCTCAGTCTCATACCATGCATACAGAAGGATTTTAGTGTTTGTTCTGAAGACAATTTATCCTTGAAACAGCTGACGGACTCATATCTGAAAGCTGCTAAAAATCAATACTTTACCTGCAGTCTTTAGTCTTCCATTGTTCTTCTTTGTCTCCTTGTGAGTGTTCGTGTTGTTTGTGAACATGTGTGGATGATCATGAAGATGATGTATGAAGTCAATACAATCAGAGACACAAAATGCCTCCTGATATACTTCATGTTGATATTATGGTGGATAACAAATACGTCCTCAGAATTTTAACATTGTACAGTTTGCTTCAGTCACTTACAGCCCTTTAATGGTTTGCTAAGGAAACAATTACAGTTCTGCAGTCTACAATCATACTCACTTTGTCTCTAGCATTAACATAATGTTTCCATATGAGCAATTGAAGGACAATTTGATGAAAAGTGCAACTAATATGAGTGTGGCTTCTGGGTTAAAGTACCATTTTTGTGTATGTTTTTGTTCCAAGTCCCGCAGTGTGGACAAGCAGCATGCAGTCATCAACTATGAGGCTGGGACAGATGAACACAAGGTCAAGGACCTAGGCAGCCTGAATGGGGTAAGCACATACCTGCGAAAATGCAAAACAGAGAGAGAGATAGGGGGAAAAAAAATAGAGATGGGAAAAAATGGAGAAAAGAGAAATGAATAACTAATAGAAAGGATAGACATGATGATAATTAAGCGGTAACAGAATTACTTTAGTCATTACTTTAGCTGTTTAGGAGGTAGATTGATTTGCAAATATACAGTAAAGCAGTAAAATCCAGAAAACAAGACGCTCCAAACAATGAAGACATAAGTGAAATAAAACGAAGTTGTAGCAATTAAAGATTAAATGACCGTTGGGGGAGTCAGTAGTACTCTATTTTTCTGCTGCTAATCAATCTCATTGTCAATGCAATAAAGATTTATCAGACCTCAGATTGATTAATATGTAAACCTGATTATATTTACATATAAATCACCACCTAAAGACAAATTCTTAAATCTTTTAACAGGATCAATTTGCCCTCAGTCCCTAATCTATACATATATAATTTATATTGCTTTTTAGAAATATTTCTTTTCATGAGCAGATAATGAAGAGAATGGTTTTACAGAAAAGCAGACACAGTGGATATAATGAATTTTAGGCCCAGCATTTATCAACCTCAGCTCTTACTGATGTTATAACATTCTCATTTGAAAAATAAAAATTCGGCTGATTTTGAAGCGATAGTAATTTGATAGTCATATTTTTAGTGATGTTATAAGGAAAACCTAACTGTGTAGTCTTGTTCATTTCTCCCCACTCATTTACTGTTCCAAAAATAAAAGTTGCACTGCCAAAGGGAATTAAAGCTATAAAGTGCAACCTTTGTCCTCCCTTGCTGGCAGTAAGATTATTATATCATAATAACCCTATTTTATAAATGCCTTTTGAAATTTTGGAAACATAACAGATGCTCACATATATTTAAAAGTTCCCACTCTGACTTTGACAAAAGATTTCACTGTTAATTACATTTACATAATGTTTGCCAGATTGCTCAGTAGTGTCCTTGCATGCCACTGTTTGGATTGGAAAGGTGAGTCTAAAAGAGACAGAACTACAGTAGAGAGTTTCAAGAAAAAGATGACAAGAGGTGCTGCAAGAATGTAAATTAAGAGGAAAAAATGATTTATTTGTTTGATTATTTTTTTTAGTATTAAATCATGCAAATCTATTTAAATAAACTGACACAGTATAATGATCAATCTGCAAGTGACCCCAATACAAGCTTTTTAAAGGAATTCAGGGAAATGTCATGAATCAAGACTGAAGCTGAAGTAGATAAAGGTATTTTAGGGGGCTGTTACAAAAACGTCAACTCTTGGCTTCCTCTCAAAATAATACCTTATATTGATGCTAAATCCAAACATACATTTGTCATTTTAAATGTAATTTTGTGCCTTTGGGGAGCTTGGATTTCAGTAAAAGCTGGTTACAATTGCCACATGGCATAAGTCATGCGCCATGATTGGTACTCAGTCACAGCACAACAGATTAGACTCATGGACATCCTCTGCAGTTCTCAGACAGGAAGCCAGAGTCACTTCCTGCTGTGTCATTAACCATCCAACTTCCTTGGCTGGATTCAGAGGAAGTTTTCTCTTGCTGAGTCAGTGGGTATGCAGAGGTTTGCCATAGCAGTAACTACAAAGTTTTGGGCAGTATCACCATTTGCTGTCTAGCTGAAGCCATTTCACTGCTCTTTTTGTTAGGCTGTTGTGATTTCATCTCATTTGAGAGAAGGCAGGAATGTTTTATAACAACAGCTGTGCAAGTGTGATAAAATTTCATTTGCTGCTCAGAGAAACCTGATCTGTCTCAGAGCTGCAGAGTAGAAAGACGGTTGAATGGGAGACATGGGTGTGAGAGAGGGAGATGGGTGGAAACCAAATCTGCAAATAAAATAGAGAAGTGCATGTTTTTTGTTGTACTCTGGCCTTTATTCCTGACTAACTTTGGTTCCCTTTTAGGACTGTGTTGACTGTGCATGTTTAGTATTTCTGGTTGCAATGTAGCATGGTTAGTTTCTCTTTACCCATGCTTAAGACCTAGGACAAGTTTTATTTGAACTGTGACCAAAATTTATCAGTGTCTGGATTGCCAGGAAATTAATCTACAGATATCTGTTGGTTTCCTTTGCTGGACTTCTTATTATGAATTGACATCATATGAATTAAGTTGTACTGAACTGGACAAAATCGGAAAGAATTAGATTATGATGAATTGGACTGAATTTAATTTAGATTTTTGCTCTGGGATTCAATTACTCTTGTTCTAAGGATTGATGCTATATAAACTGAACTTGAAACATTATTTATTGTGATGTTTTACCTTTACCATCCTTCTGCAGACCTTTGTAAATGATGTACGCATCCAGGAGCAAATGTACATCACATTGAAGTTGGAGGACAAGCTAAGGTTTGGTTATGATATCCTTTCAGCCTCCTCATATCATCATTACATCACTTGTTGCTTGTTGAGGAGCAGCAGCCCTGATTGTTACAAAGATGCCAAGATGCAAGTTTTTCTGTGCACCGAATAGACATAGCAGAATTTTCTTTAACCTTGTTTTGTTATACATACCAATCTGTTCACCGTGGTGAGAGGAGAGCTCACTGTGCCCGAGGAGGCTCTGAAGGTGAGAACACGTAACCTACGCCCTATTATGTGTCATTGTATATTATGTTATGTTATCTACATCTCTACTGATCCCCCTACATCTCCCTTTAGCATGAGAAGTTCACCAGCGGCCTGCAGCTTAGCAAGAAGCTGTCCAGTAGTGAAACAACTGCCAACACAACCACAAGCAAATCTCCCACTAAGACTCCAACAAAGACACCAAAGTCCCCAAGCAGTAGCACCACAAAGTCAGGGGAGAACAGAGTAACGGATGGGGTCTCCTCCTTCAAAGAGCTGTCAGCTAAACCTGTGGACTCTCACAAAACAGAGGAAAGGATAGGAGGTGAGGTGCAGAACAAAAGGAAACTGAGGCTGTACAAATAATCGATGTTTTACTGCTATGGTCTAATGTTTTTATTTTATGTTTTTTCTATTTAATACAACTTCTTCATTTAATCTTCTTCCTCATCATCATCACTTTATTTATAAAGCGCTTTCACATCAGGTGCAGCTGAACAAAGTGCTGTACACTATGGGTCGGATTCACTAAGATCCCAGTTTACGTTTACTAATTTGCTTGTGCAATCTAGGATTTTGCGTGTGGGGCAGAACCGCAGCTTGCAGGTGATTTACTTTGCGTGCGTAAATAGTAACAGCTGCAAACGTGTTGGAGACGCCCGATTTAAATTAGGGTTTTGTGTGTTCCAATGCGTCTTGCAGACACTTTACGCTTTCTCATCTTGACTGCACTCGCTCCTATAACTCTGGGGCATCCAGCTACTGCAAAAAAGCCCTGTTTGGTCTCATGCAATGAATGCAGAGTGCGTGGAAACCTAATAAACTTGGCCACCCGGCACAACATGGCATTCAAGACTTCAGCCAGCACACCTGAAAAGCGACATTGGGAGATCCCAGCCGACATAGCTACTGTACGCTGGAATGACCCAGATGCAAAAAAATGTAGACTTGCAAGGAGTTTTGTCATTGCAGGTATTGCATGACTCCTTCTCGTGGCTGGTTCCAAATCAACTCTGAGTTCCTCCAATAGATCCGAAATGGCAATGCTGGATACGCAATATGTTTTAATGATTGTTTCCCCGTTCATTCCAAAAATGTTCACACGAGGGTGAAAAATGCGTTCTCTGGGTCTCCTTTCATCGTTTCGATGTCTCCTTCTTGCTACAATAACCGTCGGCATGCGTGCACAATTATACATACAAACAGTTTGCACCTCCTATTGACACGTGCTAAATATAGACGCAATTTCGATGAGTAAAATTGCTTTTAGGTTTGATAAATCACATTGCATGTGCTAAATTAATGCATTTACATAATCTCCTCCCAACACACGCAAAATTGCGTGTGAACACCCCAGATTGCATATTCATCAGGGCAGATGCACTAACTGGATGTAGACGCGCTATTTTGCACCTTTGATAGACGCAAACTTTATCGCGCATTGTTAGTGAATCACTTTGTACAATTTTTTTTGCGTGTCCAATCAGTTTGGACGTATTTTACTACACGCAAACCTTTAGCGAATCCGGCCCTAGGTGTGAAAATAAAGGCCTCAAAGAGAACATTAACAACAGTCAATCTTACCAAACCCTTGTAGCAGAACCAAAACTAAGACAATAGTAGAAATAGAAATTAAGTTGGTGGGTTTTAGGTCAGACCAGCAGGGGGTGGATGTGGTCACAAGGAGAGAACTGTAACTACCACATTAACATGCAGTTACTCTGTTTCATCATAAAAGCAGTCTAGGTCGGAAGCTGGCCCTAATAACTGACATCACTGGCTTGGCAGGGGTAGTAGTAGGGGTCCCGATAAATCTCCAGATGTTGAAACAAGGCCATGTGGCCTTGTTTCAGCGTTTTTACATTGCTTAATCCATAACGAGGTCAGAGTGATTGCATTGGAGGAAAAAAAGGTCCTGTTTTCACATTCTGAAAAATAAAATACACACAGGCACTCTTATACATCTGTACATTTAGATCTGAATGAGCATCAGTGCATCCATCTGCATGTCCCCCCATCTGACACTCATTTGTGTAACTCTATAGTGTTACTGCTGTAATACCAGGCTTTACCCTTATATTATACCTTGTGGTAAGCATACATCAAGCTTTATGTAGGAGGGCACTACCTACTGTATGTATTTTGGCACAGAAACATCTGTAATTATCTTGATATACTGTGATTAGATTTACAGAGCTAACTATTAGGTGCTATAAGAAAAAATAAGTAAAAGAAGAAACAGTAGAAAGGAGTAAAGACTAGATGAGGTGTCCTATTTGTGTTGTAAGATGCAACACGCTGATGGTTTAAATCCACCTAAGGACCTTTGCTGCATGTTATTTCCCTTTTTTAATGATGTTTCCTCTAACCTTTTTTACGCTTCTTTAGCACAGGATGTTTGTCCCATGTCAGTTTTCATGCTGAAGGGAACAGAGAGGCCAGCGTTAAGTCCCTCTCTCATTTACACTGCTTGTTTCTGAGAGCTAAAAAGTGAAAAAGAGAGCATGGCAATTTTGAAAATAGGTCACATGTCCAACACTCAACAAGAACAGAAATAATGCACAAACAGATTCTTATACAAGCAGTTTGGTTTTGTATATGCTTTATATGAAAGGGTCCCTGTTCAGTCCATAATAAACACTTGACAGACCCGAGTTGCAGTGAAATGTGCACCTTCTGCACAGCATTGTTTAAATGTGTCTTGTGTGTGCATCTGTCACAGGGGATGTTACAGCGTTACCTCGTGGGACCCCCCTGTACGGTCAGCCGTCTTGGTGGGGAGATGGAGATGCAGATGATGAGAATTCCTTTAAACAGGAAACCAAGTCATCCTCTTCAAAAAAACACGACAGCTCCATTTCAGGTAAGAGGCGGTAAAAATTTTGAGTGGTTTCAGCCTTTCAACTTCTATACCTGGCAAAAGAAATCCCNGCTCAGTTTAAAATATTTAACTACACTAGATAGAGTAATAATAATGATAATATGTATGAAGTAAAACATTATCTTTTTTTCAACTGTTTTGTTTACATTTTGGCCAAACTTGTTGCAGACTGTTGAAGCATCTCATTTGATCTTGAGCAGAAAAATATATTTGTTTAGCATGACAGGTCTCATATTGCTTCATTTTTGGGTATTAAACTATGATAAATGTTTCAAATATAACATTTTTGTAGAATCTAACTTTTAACCTGATAAAATGGAGAGCAGGCTGCTGGTGGTATTTGCATTTCCTTTTTTTCATTTCATAAAAAAGGGACATTTTTTTTAACATAAATGAGATTGGACAAAACTGCAAAACTTATATTTAACACTTTGTTTCGGCATTGTCATTGTTTGCTGAAGTGGATTTTTACTGCATGTATTGATAGAATAGATGTGCTAACGTAATCAACATTATTCCATTGCAGTCACACTGAAAAGGACATGTTTAAGCTTTGCTATTTGTTTGCCAAACTCATGAAAAAAACATCAGCTTAATCTGTGAAATAAATAGTCAATGCTGATTATCTTAGAATGTCAAATAATCAACCACCTTTAATTTTTTACTCGAGTTAAGCATATTATAATACTGTAAACCACTGAGATGCCATTTTACAACCAGTAGATGAATTAGGCTGTATCAGTTGAATCATGCAATACAAAGTATTTTATCTCAGTATTTAGTTCATTTGCTTATTTGTTTATATGTCTGTGTTCAGGCAAATAAGCAAATGGACCACAAGACTGTGCTCATTGCTAAGAATGTGCATCCAAGAGCAAACAAAGGCTTTTTTCAGTCTGCTTTTTTCTTTTTTTCTTTTTTTTTTTTTTTACAATATGTGCGTGTATAGTGACCAGTGGACTTGGGGGTTGGGGTCCTGTTAAGTCACAGGGGATAGTAACAGGATTAGTGGGTATACCAATAGTGAAACAGCTCAGTGATACAAAATCAGTCTGTGCCAGGCTGGTTTAGAGGACCAGTGTGGTCAGAAGGAGTGGGGGAGGTTAATCATACACAAACACTGGATCACACTGAAGCGTCCTCAAATCTCTCACCACATCTGGATGGATAGTCTGGCAAAGGAAGACTTTGTCTTTCAGCTCTTGAGTCAGTAAGAGATCGTGTCTATGTCGTTCCATGCGTATTGTTTTGTTGATTTTTGCTTTAGTGTTTTTCTTTTGGAGCGAGATTCGAAAAGAGTCTCAGATTGGCGTAAATCTTTCCAACTGTGCAACAGTGATTTGGAAGCAGAAAAGCTTTTCAAAGATACAGGCAAATGGGATTGACTACTTCAGTCATGGAAGTGGGTAAGTGGAAGGCAATTGTCTCTCTCGCAGCACTGACTTTGAGAAGACTCACCGTTGAGTGGATGTTGTTATGTTAGATCTGTTTTGAGAACCAGCATGTGTCAGCGATGTTGTGGTGTATTTTTGTGTGTGACATCATTTTTAACATTAAAAGAAAATCTTATCAGTTTAAATGTCAAACCGTGTGAGCGTCCCGTCTGAATTTCCTCACCTCACATCTGATATAGATGTTGGGGGGGAAGTGAAAGATAAAAAGAGAGGTTTAGGACAGGAAGTGATTCTGTTTGAGAGTTTTTTCTTGCTTGCATGTGCATGTCAGTTAAGTTCAGTGTTCTTTCTCTTTCTCAGTGAATAGGCCATGTTGTCACAGCCCCCCATGCCCCCCTTCTTATATATTGTCACTAAAGCCGATTGGGTTACGCCATTGCACCAGCTCCTCCTTTCCTCCCTACACACACATCACACACACACACACACACACACTGTTCAAACAGACCGCTCCATACTGCAGCAATCATTAGCTAACCACTCTGATTCTTTGGTGAGTACTGCTCTCAAATCCATGCACTTTGGCTAATACAGCTGGTAAAGGGCTTTCAATTTGAGCAAACTTAGTTTTAGTCTAACATCTATTTACTTTACACTTATCTGCTTTCTGCTTTTTTAAGCATTTGTCTGTCAGTTGACTCTCTTTAGCTCTAACATAGTTCAGATTGATAATTTTTAGGTTTGTCAACTCAGTCGCACCTCTGTTGCTGATGTTTTATGCAAATTTTTATGGAATGTTATAGTATAGTCCAGTCTAATATAAGATTATACAGGGTAGTCTATGAAACAAGTTTTTTTTTACAAGTTTCTGATAAGCCAGCAAAAAATCTTAGAGCACATTTAGCTTCAGTTTGAACTTATGTTAAAGAAATTTAAGGGTAATTCCCAGATGAGCCATATGATCAATGATGACATTCATACTTGTACACACTTATTAAAGAAGTGAGAAAAAGGAATTTTAGTCAAGTTATCACAACTTCAAAGAAGGAACTTATGGTGATATTATGGTTAAAGGAAAAGTACCGTTTTGTTTTTTTTTAAACCTGGACCTTATTTAGCATGAAATACGTTCATAAACTCTTCCTGGAAATTTTGGAGTTACTTGTCCTTTGGGAGATATTTAGATCCATCGCGCTGGCACACATATACATTCAATAGAAGTTGTTGGGGCAAATATTTCAGCCTCTAAATAAGACATTATCAGCCACAAAATGCCTTCATTTATCCAGTGTTTAGTTATTAGTTGCTGTACTATCCCTCTGTGCCTTCAGAGCGGCCTTGTTGTCATCCACAACCAGAGATATAGAGACACAAACCGGTTACGACGATGACACTATATAAGAAAGTGCCTGTGATTATGGCGTTGCCCCGACAACGCCAGCCTAATGGATCTGAATATCTCCCTATAGACTACAAGTAACTCCAAAATTGTCCGGGTGAGTTTATGAACGTATTACATGCAATAAAAAAGGTTCAGGTTAATGTAACCAGTACTTTTCCTTTAAGTCTTTTTTATTTATTGGTTAATTTCTTCTGCATCCGTCTCAATTGATACCAAACATAGATGGATGGAAAAATGTACACATATTCATACTAAGAGGGCTGCTTGATTGTGGTTAAAATCATAATCATGGATATTTTGATCAAAGCTCAAATCATGATTGTTGACATGTTTATGTGTCACTATGGAAACGTTGCTGTAGACTTTTAGGGAGGATTAAACAGTACCTGGGCGACTTAGGCCTGTCTGCGAAGCCATGTCTTCGAAACTTGGGAGTTATCTTTTTTTTTTTCCAACTTTATTTATTGAACTTTTTAACATACAGTAGCAAAAATATTCAATATAAAATATCACATTTCTTGGAAATTAACTGCATGTGAACACTCCCCCCA
>JAPMNP010682551.1:0-12973 GCA_029874935.1 Atherina boyeri | reverse complement strand
GAGTCATTTAACCATATACCGACTTACAAAGATGATTAATTAACATGAAAATGTTGCCTAGTATCCCTTTAATGAGCTGATTTTCAGTCAAAATTTGACACGTTTGACCATTCATCAAAATAAAATAATATATGAATGAGAACAGATTTATAGGGATTTTGACTGTATCAATAGACACTTTTGCTTTACTGTTTTAAAAAAAAAAAAAAAAGCAAAAATATGAAACTTTGGAGCCTCTAAGGGAACACTTGAACCCATTTGAGCATAGCTTAGCATTTGCAGGAGTGATTTGAGCCCTTACCTTGGTCTGGTAGTCTGGTTTTGAGAACGGCAATATTACATGATTTTGGTTGGGCTAACCGGTTTACATAAATTCTAAAAGATTTTTATATTCAATTTAAAAGTGCGTTTTTTTTTTCAAATCTCATTCAAATGTGCTGCCTGAAACCAGCGCAACTAATCCTTACGTCAGAGTTCTGTATGGCTGCTAAAGAGCTTATTTCTACTTTTTCCAATGGAGCCTCAAACATCCAGAAGATCAAATGCAACCTAAATTTGTAAAAACAAACCCCTCACATCAAAAACAGAATTATAATCCACATAGCAACTTACTCAGGAAGCTCAGGGAAGTTCCTGTAGACCAGATACATAACTGACGCAGAGCAGGCAAAGATGGACATCAGAATCAGCAAAGACATGCGCGTTGAACCTCCTACAGTATGTTGAGCCTCTGTGGGGAGAGAAGGGGGGTTAAACCTACAAAATTGTAGAAGTTGACAAACATCCAACCAATGGTTCTATGTAACTTCTTTTGTGTTTTGCATCACTTCTTCAAGGGCACTGTGGTTCCTCCATGAGGAGGTGCCTCAGCAACAGCTCTTAATAACACTTCCAATGAGCAGTTTCTTAAATGGAACAACAATTAATGATTTCCGGTGTCATCTAAAGTTACAAGGTTATTCTGAAGAGGTTTTTTTGTCATCTGCTTTGCCTTTTAAAACAAACTGCAATACCTGAAATGTATGTTGGCCAAAAAAAAAAACAGAGCAAAATTGTACTATAAATTGACTTAGGAATTAGAATTGCAGAATTCTACGGTGATTTTTGTCATCCGTTAATGACAGCCTTTACCCTTTGTACATGAGAATTCAGCAACTGAGATTATAAGTGTAACACTGATTTTGCAAAAGCTGGTCTAAAATATTGCAAGATCTTTCCTTGTAATTCATTTAAGGTCACAGGAAGTATTGCACAACAAGCTGTGAAGATTTTTTTTCATTTAAATAATGGAGCATAATTCCAAGAATTGGAAATTATGGTTTATTCTGATCATGGAGGTGCTTATCTGGTGGTTGCAGTCAGTGGACAAGAGTATCTTAGTATCAACACCCTGGATGAACTGGTCAATGTCCGTCTTGGGTGATCAGATCACTCGTGGACATCAATTGTCTTCTGGCTATATGATGTTCCTTCATATGTCTCACTGTCACTTACATAGTGGAAGTTAGTTTAGTGACTGTTCCCCAGTCTGGCCCAGCATGCATTTCTGAGCAGACTGCTTCAATACCATAATAATATAAAGCCCAGATCACCTTTGAAGGTGGTTTGAATGATAAAATTATTTTCTGTTCACTTATAAGCAATATGTTAGAGAAACAGGACAACTGTCCTTCTTACGGTCTGTGTTTTTGTTGGTTCGTTTAATGTCTAGTACTGCTTATTCTCTTTTTAGGCCATTACTCACACATTAAAAAGTGAATATTCTTCAAAATGTGTTTTCTTTGGTGGCGGAGTTGGCTATTTGGACAAATCGGGAGAAGTAAAGTTCAGGAGGTTACTAACTTAAACTAACACAAAATTGGTTTAAATTTCAGAAATATTCTATTTATTAATTAATTAATTCATTCATTCATTCTCTGTACCACCTATCCAATTCAGGGTCACAGGGGGTTGGAGCCTATCCAGCTATTAGCAGGCGAGAGCCAGAGTACACCTTGAACAGGTTGCCAGTCTGTCCCAGGGCCAAGTTTTAGAAATATGCAAGAGTAAATGGTCTGTAGGCATTGCTAGTTCAGTGAAGCATGTATATATAACAAAATGCTTGTTAGAAATCTATACTACTATCAAATAAATAAAGTAAAGCAAACATTTCCTAAAGAATAAAGTAAACTGTGATTCAGAATAAGATATTTAAATCAATTTTCTTAACCTGCTGGATCTTGGACTTATGTAAAATGATCTTCAAATATTATACTTTTTTACCTCCCTCACTTTCAGCTGGCAGTAAGGTATACCTTTACTCACATTCAGTATTATAGAATTCAGAGGTATTTTTTCTTTTGTTATATTTGTTTTGTTTCATGTCATTTCAGTTATATGAGATATACTTAGTAGGCTTTTTTTTCCCCTTCTTTTTTTAAATCCCATTTACAGCTGTATTTGTAATTGGTAAGAAGTGTTCACAAATGTTTCTCCCAATGGTGGTCCAAGGACAATCTTTGTTAAACAAGCACTTATCTTACTAGTGATTACAGAAAAGGACTTAAGATGGTGCAAACATTTTCATAGTCTTACTAAAATCGTTATACTGACAGCTCTGGCTCTGTACGTAAATAGGAGGAAGGTTTATTTTAGCTGAATTAGCGTTTTCCTGGTCACTAGTTTCAACGTTATCAAGCTAACCATCGAAATCGTCGCATAGGGCTAATAAATGTGATCTGGTTCCGACTAACTACGACTGGCTTCTATTTGGCTACATGGACAGGTCTGCTTGTTTAGAAAAGGAAAGAAAAAAAAAGTCACCAAGTCGTTGCGTGCTTGATGTGTCAACAAGTATTAGCTTTCTTCTCTCAGGTCAACAGTTAGCTACTACAGTGAACCAACCTTTTAGAAATTGGGAGTCTCTGTCATTGGACTTCACCTCCTCCTGTCCCGGAAACAAACCGTCGGTCTCTCGTATTTCTCTCCGCTTTTTGGCCATTTTCCTGAAATATCGTTGAGGTAAGCGTAGTCGTACAGTATATCGATGAGTAAATCAGCGACCGGCAAAACTCAGTGGCGAGACCGGTGTGTGGTGACAGGCTGCTGGCTGACGACACGTTAGAAAGTTTGACCTTTTACCTTGATATATCTAGCAGCAAACCCCGCAGCAGCGCCCCCAGCAGGGACGTTCCTGATATTACAAGAGCAGAGTTACCCAGTTCAGTTTGTTGTTCACGTTTAAAAGCTCAATGTAATTTAAAGTGAGGGCTATCAGGATATGCTTGTCAGTTTTTTTTTTAAATAGTATTTTTTATTCATCTTCTTTTTTTTTTAATAATTTTTTTCTCCATATCTTCTCAGAACTGCAAACATGTAAAAACATGAATTAAGTAGTATTTGATTACACTTTACCTGGCTTGGCTCTTTAGTCAATCCCTGCATGTAATGGGCCAGGTCTAAATGTGCATAATTTCATAACCTTTTAGTAAAATGTCAATACAAAGAAATTAGTTTATGTTCATTTCATATTTTTATGTAAACATATTCAGTAAATATTTACACAATTTTTCAGTCAGTCCATATCTCAAAATGGATCCATTTTGTCCTAATCCAAGGCAGGTGTTTCTTCTTCAGTGACAGTTGTCAAGGGTTCAAGTTTTAGACCAACCATATTTGACATTTAATTCACGGTAATGTCGTACTCTACAATATGTGAAAAGATTTGCGAACAAAGCTTTTTTTTCCCTGGAAATGTAAGGAGATTTTTGATAACTTTTTATTGATACGCTTTGATAGTTTGCCAGATAAAACACTTGAGGAAGTTTACTCTATTTGCATGTATGCATCCATATAGAGTAATATTCCTATATGCATGTATGCAGAGGTACTTCCTTTGAGGTACATTCTATAGTATATACTATTTCACAGCATTTTTGAGCAAAATATGAGAACGCTGAAAGCACACTCATTTGACTTTATCTCCGTTTTGACTAAATGAATGCAAATGTTTAGCAGGGGAAAAATGCAAATTTCCACCCAAGCAAATCTATTTATGTATTGTGCAACATCATAAAAAAAAATCATATGACATATTGCATTCTCCTAGCATATAGCAATATTCCATATTCCATTAAACATCAGTGGTTCTAACAATAACAATTACATTAGCTGAAAGATACAAACCTTCCAGAGTACAGTTGTTGACAGCATAGAGATGAATTAAGTGGACATACAGGGAGCAGACCCGAAGGTCCAAGTAATCGGCAAAGCTATGACACCATGACATCTATACCATTTGTAGTGATTGCAAAGAGAGAAACAAAATGATCACAGTTAATATGACCAACGTATTATAGGCTACATCACTGACCAAATTTGTACATATGAAAACAATAACAACAACAATGATAATAATAACAATGATGATGATGATGATAATAATAATAAAAATAAAAATAATGATGATGATGATGATGATGATGATGATGATAATGATGATGATAATGATGATAATAATAATAATAATAAAAAATAATGATGATGATGATGATGATGATAATGATGATAATTATAATAATGATAATAATAATGATGATGATAATAATAATAATAAAAAATTACCATCATATCAGAGGAAAACGTGAGCAAAAGCTCATTCAAAGAAATGCAAAATTAATGAATAATCAGATAAAACAGGCAAAATTGGATTAGCCACAAATTGAGAATATTTAAAACTAAAACACGTGCACAGATGGACACAGAAATGTGTCAAATGATGCATTTTAACACAAAATACTCCCCATGATTCAAATAAATGTATCCGCAAAGAAATAGAAAAAAAATAACCAAAAAGCCCTACATGAAATATGACAGAATAAATTACATAAAAACGCTAAAGTTGCTTGAAACTACAACTCCCATAATGATGCAGTAGCAGCCGGATGTTCGTATGGCACAAATTTGGCGCTGATCAATCCGGGTACTTCATTCACTGCTTCCTTTCGCGCCGGGTAACCGGAGAGCTGTGCGTCCATGTGCGCAGTGACTGGGAATTGATAGACCTCTGAAATATTAAAATCCGAGCCGTAAATAGAGTTTTCATAATGGATCCCGAGTCTTTGGTCGAGGCCCTTAGGGGTACGATGGACCCCAATCTGCGGGAGGCCGCGGAGCGACAGCTGAACGAGGTAAAAGTTTAGATTAGCTGCTCGCGGTGATGTCAGTTGTGGCGCGGTCTTGGTTCGGGCCTCGGCCGTCCACAACATAAAGATGGTGCGATCACGCAAACTGAGCTCTACTGGCTTTAGCTTGACAGATGAAGTGCAAAATTCCACTGGACTGATATACCATGTATTATTCCCCTGACACATATCACCACTGTAGAGTCACAAGCACAAACTAACTGGCGCTTTTGTAACTGCGTTGACTCGCGTGCCAGTACCCATCACTAGCTTTATCTTGGGCCAGCTGTGTTGCTAATGCTAAACAAGCTAACATTCCTTCCTTGCTGAAGAGAGAACTCTTAGCTTGTCTCTTACTAATTTGATACTGTACATTTCGGTATCAGAGCTGACGAAACACTAAAATCATATGGGCAGTTGGTTAAATAACAATTGGAGTTGAGTGAATGAGGAATACACCCTAGTTAGGGGACGCAACAGCAGGATGTTTAGCTATGCGGCTAATGTCAACTTGCTAACTTAGCTACTTGTTGGATGAGCTTCCATAGCGCCGCTACATAGCTGCTGCTCACGTGTCACTGTGATATGCCCTGAGCTGCACACAATGTTTCACAACGAATTGAAAGCTACATTATTGAGCTGTTTTAAAACTTCTGTTGGTCTCGGCTTTGCTAAATGTGTCATTGAGATTTAATGTGAAGTAACTATAAAATGTAATGTAAAATTGTTTATCAGGATTCTGTAAGTTTAAAATGAGCTCGTAGTTTGTTGAGCTGACGTACCTCATCCAGCAATTGGCTATCCTACTTTAACCTCATAATGTAACTAGTATAAACTGCGTCACGATAAATGACTAACATTGAATACAGCCTCCATTGAAACTTGATTTCAGTTCGTAATGTGCCATTCTTATTTAATGATTTACTTTTAAGCCCCTAAATAGTCACACCCATGCCTCCTTTTTTATTATGATTATCATTATTAGCTGTCCTTTTTTATTCTTTTTGTCTGCCCGATTATTTTACCGCTAGATACAGCTAAACAGAGAAATGACTCTTAAACAGACAAATACCCCATAATAGTATATTTTTTTTTTTAGTATGGCAATTATGATGACACATTGCACCTATTTACATTTTTATAACATGCTTTTGTGTGTGTATGGGATTTTGGACTTTACCTCCCCACCCAGTAACCTCCTTAAGGCCTTTTGTCTTTGGAAGGTTTCCAGGCCACCACTCTAGTGTTGGATCTAGTTGGATCAGTCCTAAATGCTGATATTTCTCTGTTAATTATTTATTGACCTCTGACTGTAAACAAATTCATTATCTGCTGCTGAACAAGGTAAAGGGTCTTTCTGCAGATTACCTGATGTCTTTGCTTACAATTTAATTTCCCTTTTCCAGTTTTCCTGGCCCATTGTCTGGAAAGAAATAAAGCACCAAGTGTTAAATTCATCCATCATTGCTTGACACAGGCAATTATATGCACGGGGTTGTTCACTTTTGCTCTCTTTTCATAAATGGAGGTGGCCAAAACAAATTGTCTCTAAAAAGCAATCCCACCATAGAGGTTCAGTAAGTCCTGGTCAAGTGATGTCCTCCTTTGTCAGCATCAATGGGCTTTGGCCTTGTGCAGAATCAAAATGTCTGTTGCAGCATTGTTTAGGTTTGCAAAGCTTGGTCATTCTTCAACGATCCCAGATGAAGATCAGAACAAAATTGTGGGAGTTCCCAGCTGAAATTTTTGTCTTTAAGATCATTCAAATTGTGTGAAATAGATTAAAGACGAGAGTGATGACAAGGAGGCGAATAAGCCAGCTAGCCTTGTAGACATGGTAATTGTTGATCACTACTGAAAACCTAGTAAACATGCAGAATGCTTGTTAGTAATCATGAGAATAGTCTCCCTAATCACTACATGTAAGCCTTGTTCTCCATTAAACAGTTAAAATAAAGTCAAGACACTAGCTAGATTAGCTGTCTTTTTTTTTTCTTTTTTTTAATTTATTCACTAAAACAAGGGATTGAATTTAGGCCTCATTTGTAGGTGAAAAATGCTTGGGTGCTTTATATCTGTCCTCCTGTGTCTGAGTTTCACAAATTAATCTTTTTTTATCTTATATTAAAGTGATAATTGAAATCATGGCACAGTTGATCAACATGGTATACTTTTTGTTTAGTAGACAAACCATTTATTTTTGGTTGTGCTCTGAGCTTCTTACACCCACACATGCATTGATGCTAATGGTTCACTTGAATGGCACAGCTGAGAGTATTCTCCCACTTCTGCCTGAAATTATTTTGGTGGTGTTAAAAGTGCAAGAAATGTTTTTGGAAGAGGATGATGTTTGTAGTTTCTATGTGCGGTTCCCTGCTCAGTCATAAATTCTTATTGAAAATTACCAGCTTGAAATTGTTCGAAGGTTTTGCTAATGTATTGAATATCTAAAATGCTTTAATAAAAAGTATGAGCTGAAAATATTTACATATTGTACTGTATGAGCAGTTTTGTTATAGAGCTGTTAATTTTTGTTCATTCCAGCGAGATTCTCTGCATTGACTAGATTTATTAACAAACAATACTTACATAAATATGTGTAACTGGGACATTTTATTTATCACCATGGCACATTCACAATAACAACATGAAATGTAGCTCTTTTTTTCTATGAAAGTGTAGCTCATGGAATAATCTACACCATATACATATTTCCGATGAATATTTTTGATCAGAAAATTAACCAGTATCAGAAATTCCAACTGACGTCTTCTGTTTTGGATAAAAACCTCTCCTTAAGAGTAGGTTGTTATGAAACTAAAGCTTTTTGAGTGGCTTGATATTGAGCTGAATTAATTTTATTTGTTATCTTTTTGTCTTTTTATTATTTTTCAAAAATTTTCATTCATTTTTTAAAAGGTGCAATAATCTCATAACTTGAGTGCTTGTATTCTTGTCGTCTATTTTTCAGTTTTCCAGTTATGTTAAATCAAGTATGACTTCTGAAAAATTGTTTTCAAAAGCTGTTTTGAAAAATAAAGAAAACTCAGCTGTCTTCCTTTCTAACTTACAGGCTCACGCCCAGGTAAACTTTGTGTCCACTCTGCTGCGTGTCACCATGTCTGATCAGCTGGATCTGCCTGTCAGGCAAGCAGGTGAGGCTAAACTGTGACAAGTTACGTTTTTCGGAAGGGTGTAGGCTAACGCATCCTCTTGCAAAATAAAAAGTACCTAAGGGTTGTTTTTTCTTTTTTCTTTCTTTGTTTTTTTTGTAACTTCTGTTTTTCATAACAATTAACAGTGGTCACACTGCTAACAGCAGGTTTTCACATATCTTTTATTGCATCAAGGCAATTAATTTTTAAAAATAGACCTTGTTCTGATTTTCTATTTTAAGCATACGTTTTCTAGATACTGGTATTTTAAAACAATATATATAATTTCTACAAAGTTACTGACTTTATGGTCTTGCATGTGAATAAAAAAATTTACATTGTGTGGGATGACAAATGAACTAGGTATTCTTCATGACCCCCAGAGAACAAGGACTTTCATAATAGTTTTTATCAGAAAGAATCATTCAGCAGTGATACATGAGTCACTTTGGCATCTTAACCTCACAAAAACAAACTAGAGTGCACACAAAGAGCAGGTTAAATATAACTTGTTTTACGTTAAATGCTACTCTGAAAGGAAAGTGTTAAGTTAACAATGTTCAGTTATAATCTAGACCAAAGTTGTAAAAGGCCTCATGGAATACAAATCTATTCATTGTGTCCTAACCTCTTAGGTCTATAGCTCTGCTTGGGAATTAAGCTTGTATATAGCTGCTGTTTGGTGCAGTTAATACTTCTCCATCTGCACAACAAATCTGACATTGTTGAGGGAGACATTCAAAACATGTTTCATAATTTGCTGGAATAGATTGACCAGATGCTTTAGTGGTGGCTGCTTCATGCCAACTGTTTCTAGAAATCACCATTTAACATGGCTTTGAGTTGTGTTAAAGTTTGTTGGTGGGATGTGTGGAATGAGCTATTTGACAGCTACTCTAAATGAATACAGGGGAGTCTGTGGTGGTTGAAGTATTTAGCAAATGGCATCGCTGTTGACATTTTATTTTAAATGGAATTAAAATTCTTTTTTTTACACAGACAATGGAAATGCATCAACCTCAATTGTTTGTGTGATGGCAGCTTTAAAACGACACCTAGAACTGTCATTTTGCAGCAATGACCTCCCCATACATCTCTGTGATAATGTTTAAATCGATAACATGGCAGCATGATTAACAGAGTAATTTTTCTCATGCCCATGAATCTAAAGTACAGCAACTTTTTGGCCATGGGGATTGGTGGTCGTAGGTGGAGGGAAAGGGGCTTATGCTCTGTCAGCATTGATAGACTGGATTATGATCGCCTCGCTAGCGGCATAGACATTTGTGTCAGCAGTCTGATGTCTGCCCTTAATATCTGTGCTCGGTCAAATGCCACTCCCTGCGCGCCACAGACCTGAGTGCAGCCCCCACTGTAGATGTGAAACCAGCTGACACTCTGGTGCCACATTCAAAACTATTGAACTGCTATGGAAGAATTTAGCTGTGTTGGTTTGCGTTAAGGTGGTTCTAAATTTGAACTGCTTCTTTGAAAATGGCCATAATGATAGTTGGGAGCTGTTAAAAGCTGAACATTTTAACGCCATAAATTGTGTTTTTAGTTGAGTTCATATTGTGACTGCACGGCTAGTCAACTTGTCGAAACGGTTCGCAAAGTTGGTTGCTACTTTTAATAGTTGACTGTTGTTGTTTGTAGGAGAGTTATGTCTCATTACACAGATGTGCAACAGTTTCCAGCGCTGTTTTAAAAGAATGGTGTGGCCCATTTTAAGAGTGAGCTACAGAGAGAAACGCATTGCACATCAGCTGGTCTGTCACACTTCCCAGGTCTGAGTGAGAGCACTGCGGTTGTAGCAGAAACGATTGTGACTGTGAGAAACTTAATGAACAAGAAATGTTTTTTCCACAAGCATCGGCAAGAAAAAAACAGTTCCTCTGGTTACACCAGAGTCTTGTCTGTTTCACCTCTGCTCTGTAAAGAGAAGGGAGTTAACCCCAAAGCTAGCTGCAGCTTCAGCCCAGGAGGAATCACTTCATCTTGGCCTCCTTACCTCGGTTTTGAGGCGGAAGCAGGAAAGTTTCACAGCAGTTTGTGTCAGAGTTCACTGACAGTGGAAGCAACAGAATTTCTTAGTTGTCACAGAAATGTTGTGCTTCAGGAGCAGAAAGATAAGATGGAACAATCTACGGGTATCCCCAACTAAAGGCCGGTTTATACTAGTGCGTCGTCTGCGTCACCTACGTTGTGCCGTAGGCTTTGCTGTGTTTATATTTGAGCGTAGGGTTGAAAGATGTCTGCGTGAGGTCGGGTCCGTGTAGCTGTTGCAGATGGGGCGTGTGTTTTATACTCCAGCGTAGGGTAAAACTGTCATACAACAGTTTCTTTCCCAAATCAGGTGGCAGTAGGGCTGGTATCAGTCGGTAAACATAGAAATGTTTACTCATTTTCATTACGTCTATGCTGGTAAACTCCACTGAGCTGAGTGTTGTTTTTTTTTGATGATGATGATTCTGGTATTCACACTCTGACCAATCAGGAGGGAGTACTTTCATGTAGCTGCGTTCACGTAGCCAGGATGCACATCAGTTCAAAAGAGGTGCATGTCGAGCCTTGACAGACCTACACAGGGTACAAACAAGTAAAAACCGGCTTTAATTTTCATTGTCAAATTAGGGGTAGACGATAAATCGATAATGATATATATGGATCATAGACATGTGGATCAATGGAGAAAAAGGGGTCGATAAAAAGTTTGATCCTTTCCTTTCTCATAATAGCCTATCGCGTGTCTTATTACGTCCATCCTTACTTCCTCCAACCAATATCAGGGCCGCAGATCCATGCACGCTCTGTCCCCATGCTCCCACCCCTCGTGTACTGGGGAACAACACACGTATGCTATTGCAAAGATAACAGGGCAAGAAGAGGAACCTGAGTAAATTGTAGCAAAGTAGGGATACTGTGGTTCACAGATTTGGCAATATTTTGTTTTGTTTTTTTCATTAAAGTATTTAATTTCAATTCATTGCTTGTATGTCATTGTATGTCGATCACTGAACCAAAGCTAAAAATGGCAAGGCATGAAATTATCTTGTATTTCACAATTTCAAATATTTTTTTTATCAATATGCTTTTTTCCTATATCGTCCAGCCCTATGTCAAATCTGATTTGTCAGATCTTGCCTTTCGTTGACGAATCGTGTTGATGTTATCTGCGTCTTTTTCTGCTCCAGCGAAAAGAGCTAAAAACACATCCATTAAACAAATTTCATTCTTCACTTTGCATAAGATAATAGGACAGCCTCCATTAATTTTTTCTTTTCCCACTCTTTAAGCTGTTTGAAAAGTCTGCAACCCCTGACTGACGCTTGTCGCGATATATGCTTATTTAAAATGTAGAAGGTCCATATCTTGTGTTTTTTAAAAAAAATATATCTTTTTTTAAAAAAAGACCATAATCTTGTTTGGTTTTTTATTTTTGGCTTAACGATTTGAGGTCGGGAAAGAAAATTAAAACTGTGTAACAACCTATGCACCCTCCGGTGCACATGTCAAATATAAAGTTTAGTTCCAATAGAATAAGCTTGCCTGAATAAAGTAATTACACCATAACAAAAATAAGTTACAATAACAAGATAAAAGATTTTCTTTTTAAAAAGGAAGCCTGGGCTGCTGAGAAAGTGGGCAGTCTCCAAGTAAAGTTTATAATGTCTTAAAATGAGGTCTGACAACAAAATGCTGCCATGTAGAAATGGCTGTGTTTTACTGTACCTGTTGTCGTCTGACTCGTTTGAAGTGGTGTTCCAGGGAAACCAACTTGTTTACATTGGACGGGAGAAGTGTGCTCCTCGCTTTTTTACAATAAAGTCGGCCTTAGAAAATCTCCCTTCGGATGGCGGAGAAGATGCGATTTATTCTATTTGCAGCCCAGGCCATCCTTTTTTACCTTTTTTTTTTTTTCATAATGCTCCTACACCTTTTGACATTATTTTTTTTTATTAGTGGACATTATGAGCGAATATGTTGCTGTAAAGTTGAAATCACTGCCAAAATGCTGCTCTGGTGGTCCTGTAGCACACTCACCTCAGATGGAATCTGCAACTGTAGTAGGCCTATGGGATTTATTCATGAGTAATAAGGATACTGATTATATGCACATCATTTTCAATATTTAACACAATTAAATTATGGGCTGCTAATACGCTATATCATAATTTATTTGAAGAACAAATAAATACTGTTCGCACCCCTCTTCTGCCTGAGTGGTATAGTCTTTGTTTCGTAAGCTCATTTTGCAACGATTCGACTGCGACTTTTGTAGTTGAATCATAGTCCATCGAATCGCAGACTATTCGGGGTCCCCCCAGAAAAAACGGCGGAAAATAATAAGCTGAATGCTCTTGTGGTTGTGTTGGTTAGTGCAGCTACAAGGGCAGTACCCATCCCACAGAGAGTCTACAGCAGGGGTGTCCAGCTCCGGTCCTCGAGGGCTGCAATCCTACAGGTTTTCCATGTTTCCCTACTTCTGCATACCTGACTCAAATCAATTAGTGCAGCTGTAATTAAACCTCTGCTAAAAAGAGACAATTTAGAATAAACACAGATGAACAACTACAGGCTGATCTCTAATCTTCCATTTTTAAGTAAAATCATTGAAAAGGCCGTTTTTCATCAACTTAATGACTTTCTAAGACA
>JAPMNP010682471.1:0-10618 GCA_029874935.1 Atherina boyeri | reverse complement strand
TGGCTAGTGTTTAATAAGGAATATGCCGTCATGTTTTGTAAGATATGTGTACACAAAAGAAAAAAACAAAACAAACAAACAGTTTTAAAATGGGGTTACTCAGATTCAGATGAAGAAATGAGTTCAGAGAGTTGGGAGGATATTTGATTCAGAGGGAACTTGGAAATTATCAAGATAGCTACAGTAAAAAAAAAAATGAATAGAATAATCTCTTATTTTCACCGCAGAAAAATTTTGCTGGTGGATATGCTTTTTTGGTTTTAATTTCATTCATAGCTTATACTGTATATCTGCTTAATACTAATACAAATATCCACACAAAAACATTTACAAATGAAAAAAAACAAACAAACAAACAAAGAAAGGACAAAAAGGACTGGTCAAAATTCTGATTGGCTGGTAACTTCAGAAAGTTACCAGCTACTTTGGCTGGTGATCAAAAAAGTTAATTTCGAACCCTGCCTGTGATGCTGCCCTGATGTCTTCCTTTGGTTTTAAAGGTTTACATTTGTCCATCACCACCTTGGGTTTTAGAGCAGTGGTCTTATGTAACTGAGAAAACAGGGACCCCATATGCATATATTGGATGACTCCCATGACCCTTACTTCTCACTCCAATTCTTAATGCAATATAGCAGAGTTGTATGAAAAGAGAACCGTGTATACTGGAAGGGCTTGGCTGTAAACATGGCTCATATAGCTGCAAAGTTAAGCATTTTGACAAAGGGATCTAAGGATAAAAGCTCTTTTGGAGCAGGCCCCGAGTGGTCATCCAAGAAACTGTTTTTGGCACTCCTGCATTGCCTCACTTTTCAGTCCCACGAGTCGCAGCTTAATGCCTCTTCAAATACTGTATGTAAATGTTGGTGCAACAGCATCAAAGAGAGCTGCTGTGACTGCAGTTGGCTGCTTTTCTTTTCTCCTACATGTTTCTAATGCTAGTTAAGTCTGTTTACAGCGCAGACAGCTTAAAAGAAGTTAAGGTATGACTCAGTGTGACTGAATGAATAATATTTAATGTACTCCCAGGTACCTGAAGCAGCATCCAATGCAGCACTGTTTCAGTGCAGGTCTGTTTATCCACTGACATTAGTTCATGGCCTCTTTAACCTCAGGTTGTGATGTTGCTGAGTTTTGTTTGTTTGACGCTCAATATATGGGTCACTGGTCTCTTACAATGTGGTTTTAGCTTTAATGTGTCATGTGCCAACATACAAATACACAAAGCACTTGTCTCTGCTTACACAGCCCAAAACTCTGATGCCTTTGTGCAAACTCAAGACACATACTGTGATAATGACGGATTAGTTTACTTTCGTAGAATTGCTCTGCTGACACTTACTGTATCTTATATTCTCCCCAGGATTTATCAGGCCTTTATCATTTCAAACTTGCTACTCTTGCACTCATCTACTGTACTCTGGGCTGATAAGTTTTCCCTCTCGCCTGCATCAGGTTGGATTATTCCCTCAGCAGTTTGGAATTTGACACCCTGTGAGACAAATGGAAGTGTAACAAGTCTTCCTGGTGTGTGTCCAGAGGCCCTGGGATTTTAGAACAAGACTCTGTCACTTTACTCCATCATCACACACTGATATCATCCTGCTCTCTGCCAAACATCCACCATCTCACCAGCTGCACTTGAAGAAGCCATTGCTTTTTTTTTCTTTTCCCTACATGGCAGCAGCCTGTGCTCTTCACAGAAACACCATATCTACTGTACCTTGGTAGTGGGTCTCATACAAAAACTTGGAGAGGAACAGCCAAAGGTTTTCTATTTCTTCTCAAGGGTCTTTTGCAGATGAATGCTGACCTCAGTCTGTGTCAAATAAAAATGAGTCTCATTTCCCAAAAATGGTCTTTGAATGTGAATTATTGGAAAACAAACCCATAGTATTGTGTCTTTAATGTAATTTAACCATGAAATGGGCCACAAAACCAGTGTGGAGCTGAAACGGTCAGTATGTCAGTATTCTTTTGATGTTTCATCGCTGAGGCAGAGCTGTTACTAAGCATTAGTTTAGAGTTATTCCAGGCTTGTTCCAGGTTTTAGTTTTTTAACATAATCTCAGGCCTTGCTGATAAGAGCTAGGTTCACCAAGTGAAACCGTTTTTAGATATAAATTGTTATTTTTCAAAACATGTTAATAGATTATAAAGTCGTACACCAAATAATTTCTGACACAGTACACCACTGTTCTTTTTTTAGGCAGTACAACTGTATTCATGAGGATCTGTGGATTTTGGAAAAGAAAAAAGAACATGTTGCATGTGAGGGTCTTGTTAAGGAACATAACTCAACCGTGCCACAAAATTCTTCAAATTGCCTTAACTATGCTATCTCCTAACTTAAAAGTCGATTACATTATTGAGGACAGAGTTGAAGAATTGCAGACTGTAGGCATTTGCTCCCCAGAGCTCCACATGCTGCTGTACTGTAAAATGTGATACCTCTTCATTAATCCTGCTGATTGGAGTGCAGCCCAGTAGGATGTATGCAGTTTGAGAGGTGACTGCAGAGCTCTGTACACACACACATACACACATCTGCTTTGTTGTGAGTACATGTATGCATGTGCATTTACATCTAAACACATGTGTTCCTGTGCAATGCAAGTGAAACATGGGCGCCTGGGGACTCAAACCCCTCCACTTCGGAGTGTGTTTGTGTGTGTGTGTGTGTGTGTGGGTGATTTGAGCACCAAAGAAGAAGTCTTGCATCCATCTCATTTGACAGCTCTCGACCTTCCAGTAATCCCAGTATTTCTCACTATCTCACTCCCTGTTACCTCACACATGCATACACATGCACAACAAGCATGTGACCTGCTGCAGCATCAAAGCCTGCCAGCTCATTGATCTGCTGCTGAATTGACAGGCGATCACGCTCATGACTCCGACTCCGCTACTGGCCAAAGTCTGCTGTCATTATATCTACATTCTTGCTTTAAAGTTTCAAGTCCTGTTATATCATCTCATCAAGCCTGATTTGGAGGAAGGGTGTCATTTGTCTCGAGTTGCCAGGGAAAGGCAGAAGGACTCCACAGTCAGTGATTTTGTTTTGGGGTTGAATTTCTGCATCAGTTTCTTTTCCATGAGCTATGAATTCAGCTCTGCTGCTGAGATGGCAGTGTTGGTGCATCACCATGACGGTTGGTCCATCACTTAAAACTGACATGTTTCAACAGATACGTCAAAATAATTTTGAGTAGACTTCCTTGGTCCCAAGAGGGTGATTTCTAGACTTTTTCTGACTATTTCGATTTCCTGAAATGTTGCTGCCATGAGACTCAGCTATGTCGTTTTGATGTAAATTTCTCACCAACAATGCCTGTGTCACATTTGCTGTGTTTCCATAAAATCGCAAAACCAATTTATATGATTTTTTAAATTCTGCCATATTAAAGATGCAAATCACATCTCTACCTATTGTTTTAGAGCAACACAACATTCAGGTATGATCATATATTTTGAGAATGCGGTTACAAGGGAATGTTGCCAACAAAGCAGGGGAGAGTTTTATATCTGTGATTGTTTCAAAAGGTTGTTCCAGAAAAGTTAAACTGGGAGTGAATTCATATGCTTGATACAACATTTACCTATTTTATTTATTTATTTTTTCAAAAATTCACATTTTGTTTTTCCTTTTAATTTCTCTTCTCTTATTTGAACCATTTCATGCTCATCCATTACACATAATTACATGCATTAAAATTACAGGTTGCAATAAAAAAATGGGAAACATACCAAGGGGTGAATACTCTTGCCAGGCAATGTATGTCTGTAATAAAAAAGAATAGTTGTCCCAACAACACCCAAAAGAAACCCCTCAAGCTCAAAAATGCTTGAGGAAAATTGTCATTTCCATGTAGTTTCTGCTCATCCAAAACTGTAAAATTTACTAAGAGAGCTGATGAAAATACAACTATTATCATTTCTTTTTCCTCTTTTTTCTTCCCAACCCGGAATCTTAGTGTCTTAGATTAATATAACAGTAAATGAGACTTGGACTATGGTTGAAATTTACATAAATTGCTTAAAGGGATGAAAATCTAAATCTTTACGGCAAAGGTCTTACTGTGTGTCACGGCCTCAAGACCAAAGGGCCTCTTGGCCATATCTTTGAAACTATACTTTAAAACAGTAGCAGTTAACTCTCTGGAAATGGGAACAGGTTGGAAAAACACTTAGATTAATTGGCATGAAATTTGGTGCAGACATTCATGTTCCCTTCAGGATAAATTGTTATGGCTTTGCTGATCCAATTACTTTACACCAAAAATTTAATTAGTTCAGTCCTCTGGTTTGTGAGCAGATGCCTAGAAATCAACTAAAACTTCTACCCCCTTTATTCATCATTCATTTTCCCTTTAAGCTGCAAGCTATTCTTTTTTTTTCCAAATTACCATCAAAACACCTTCCCAAAAATTCAGTCAGGAACAGCCACAAAACTATGAAGCCAAAATAAGCCGTGCTAAGCAGCACGAATAAAGGCACACTTGGGAAGGTTCTGAATTATAATGAGCCTTCACATCCTTGTCATCAGGCTACAGTGAGATATTGGAAACTTTTAAAAAAAGTTGAAATTTTTACTTTACCTAATAAAAACTGTGGATTAAGCAATAAATAACTGCCTTATATCAGGAGTCACAGATGTTGCTTCAAATTCCCAACTACAAATCTACCGTATTTGATGAAATAGAAATTAAACGACATGTTTTATTGGTTTCAGCTGTGTTTTTACAACAGTTGCGACCTTGTCCCATTACACAAATCTTCATAGTGGATTACATAGTTTATAAATTCAAAGGGGTAATTATTGTTTTGTTGAAACTACATTATGCTGAAAATTATATCAGGATAAGCAGAACAAACATTACACCTGTTTAGCATTGCATGTTAGCATCTGATATTCACATTTATCTCTGAGAACAGCCTCGCAGAGCTGCAAGCATGGCTGTGAAGTGTTAGCGTTGTTCTCATGTGAATAAAACAGTCACTGCAATTTCCATTCAGAGACCTGAAAGTGTTTTGTTTTTTTGGTTATGCAATGAAAATGTCAGCACGCCATTATAGAAAAAAGACTTTTACAGAAGTTACAACTCTCTCAGTTGTTGCCACCACAGACAGGTGTTACCCCCATTCGATACTGTATCTCCGGTGCACATGTTTGTCTCAGCAGCATCTGATTTACAGCCTGTTATCTTCTGCTTTCTCTATCTCTCTGAGCAATCTGGTTTCACTTGGGCTCCTAGCTCCATTTAAGAGGGCTTTGTCAACACAATGAGAGGAGGAGGTATTCATCCCAGCCAAGCCATCTAAAATTATGTATTGTGTCATGAAGAAAAAGAAGGCAAAGGCCTGTTATATATAGCTGGTGTAGAAAAATCCTAATATCTTCAAGATGTTGTTTACGACACAGATGAAAAGAAGTAACATTTTTCAAATGCAGCATGTTTGTAATCACTGCAAATGCATTTATCTCCACAGAAGAAAAGGAAGATAGAGAAGCAGCATGTTTATGATCACTGCAAATGCACTTATCTCCACAGAAGAAAAGGAAGAAATAGAAGAAAAAGTCATATTCTGTCACATTATGTAGATTTAGTAAAATCCTACTAAGAGCCCATTCAGCACTTCACACCTTGGATCCTCAGTGCATCTCCGACTTGCCTACTGTATATAACCCAACCAGGTCTCCTAGATCAGGGGTTCCCAACCTATTTTCCCTGAGGACCCCCTTCATGCTACTACTGAAAAGCTGCAGACCCCCCGCCTGCCCGGTGATGAAACCATGCTTGGTTTTATGGTGCAAAGTTAGTATTTTTGGGCTCCCAGAACTCTGGTTACCTGTGAATAAAACCCCCAAATGACAGAATACTGAAGCGAATACTGGTGAAAACTGGTCTCTGTGCACACATGGTCTTCAAATAGATCACACTGGCTCTGGACAGTCAAAGCTTCAGGGACCCCCTTAGGGGTCCAGGGACCCCAGGTTGGAAACCTCTGTCCTAGGTCACCAGAAGCAAGTCTTATAGTTGTTTCCAGAATAAAATCCAAGTTTGCTGACAGCGCCGTTGGGTTACTGCTCCAAATCTCTAGAATTAACAACCTACTGACCTGAAATCCATTACACCTGTCTACATACAAAACTAAACTCAAAACATTCCTGTTTTCACAAGCCTACCATTCATAACTGTGAACTTGTAAATTTACTTGTCTAGTTTTGTTATGTTTTCTGTGCTGTAAGTAATTTTAGACATAGTTTTGTTTGCATGTGTGTATATGTATGTATCCATGTATATAAGTTTCTGCTTATCTATGAATATATTCATATGGTTGATTACATACTTCAAAAGCTATATTTCATGGTATGGTTGTAATGATATCTACATGATGTAACTTTTTCTTCTATGGAGTTAACTGGATTTGCATATACCAAACATTGTTGTTCCATTGAGACCAGAAAAATCACCAATTTCACAATCAGATTTGTCAATAATTTTATTTCCTTATTGTAAGGTTGTTCATGGCAAAATTGTTCAACAAACTGATGTGAATAACCAACTGTATCTCTTTATGTCACTCACACTGAACAAACACAATAGCTCAAAAAACACACCCTAAATATGATTTTCAATTGCTGGTTAGGTTTTACACTCTGTCACTGGTCAAGAACATATTTTTCACCAAAACACTGTGCATACAATAGACAAACAAGGAAATAGGACTTGTGGGTTAAAAGTCAACATAGCTGCATTTGTTTGTCTTTTTCACTTTTGTCATTCATGGTTATCAGTTGGCTTTCAGCTTCTTCACATGGCCACATTTTCTTGTGTCCATTGTCTTGTCCAAAAGTCTTACTTTTTCTATAGAAATTAAAAGAGACCCAACATGGCTGGGAAAAAAAATCAATGGAGTCAGAGACAACAAAAATACAGGAGGCAGACATTCACCAACGCTCCAGATGTGTCTGATGGCTGACTGGCAGCTTGAGGTTGAAGGGCTCTTAGAACTGAGAAATGTCCTCATCCCTAGAGTTAGCTTCTCCACTGTTTGTCCATCCTATCTGATAATATATCAAACATAAAGTATGTTTTTAAAGCTTTTTTCTATTGTTTGTACAATGGTAAAATTTAGTTACAGGTGGGTTAAAATGGATCCAAGCAACATTAAACTTTAACGTATTCACCAATGACAACAACCAATCTGTTTGGTAGAATAAATGAATAACCTCATATTCATTTTTCAACTGATGTCAGATATTTGTTTCATGATGTTGGAAGATCGTGAAAAATATGTTCAAAAACTTCCCTTTTTACTTTGTTCCAGGCTTTATGAGCAAATATGAAGTGGGACAATCTGCACAAACATTTAACTGTTATGTTTCTGTAATCTTGGGGAAGTGGCGTGATTTGTAATCAGCTTCCTCAGGCCTCAGCAGTGGTACAGCAAACAAAGGCAGCTCAAAGATTGAAAGTGAGTGACCCCAACTTGGAGAGTTGCTGTTTACTTTATACAGAGACCGATGGCTACATGCAGGACTGCTCTCTGTAAACGTGACTGAAGTCAGGAAACCTATCATGCAACTGCATAACATGACAGGGCTGCTACTGATTAATTCATGTTCATGTTTCCAAAAGTTTCTTCATTTACTGTCACTGTATTGCAAACTATTGTCTCTCTGTAAGTCTGTAGGGCTTTGGAGGCTGGTGTGTACTGTCTGCAGTTTGAACTGATTTATGTCCTGTTCATAAACCTGAGCTCCACAACAGCCATTATGGTCACTTTAAAAATATCATCTACCCCATAGAGATCTGAGAGAATGTGCAACACAACCACACAACATCCCAACGATCCCATTGCAGCAAAGGGAACACCCATGTTGTATGCCCTCGATTGTTTACCCCAATCTAATCCTTCACGTTGTTGAAACCATTCAAACACTGCTGCACAAGTCATTTCATGTAATTGCTATGATTTATGGTAGCTTAAAGCAAATAAACCTCTGAATCTCTTAGTGCAGAATTCCCTCCACTGAAAGATCACACTGATATAAATATCTCATGTTGATTTGGTTATAATTCAGTCTGACTCTAGTTCAGCACACATGTGACAATGGGTTTCAGAGAGCATCCATGTTCGGCCACAGTCCCCTGCCTTCCCCTCTGCCTCAGCTCCTCTGACTCACACACTCAACACTGTTGCCAGGGCTACCATTTATTAATATTGGTCCATAACTTTGAGCTTCATCTCCAGGCTGCAGCGTGGTCGATTGGCTGACACTACCAGTGAATCCTCCTGACTCAAACACAGATGCACATTCATGCCACACTCCCAGGAATGACTGTGAGTCCGATTGATGTAGATTGTGAATGGGAGCGCTGATAATGGAGCAAGCTTTATGAAGAACAGGGTGTTCACTGAGACTGAGAGAGACATGGAAGTACAATACTTTGGACACTTGTGTCCCCTTGTGGTCAGTTCCCTCATTTACAATCCTCCTTCCACATCTGACCACTTTGTACTCACACGTGCTAACCAATTGAAAACTAATTTGGACAAAAAGAAAAAAATACAGAGGAATGAATGAAGAATCACTTTATTATAGATGTGCAGATGTATACTCAGCTCTTTACAACAACCAATCCATGGAATAACTGCTGAATATAGAGATACTGGAGAACAGAGTTGGTTAAAAAAAATGTTTCACATTAATGAATATCATCAGGTCATCTGTGCTTCATACCAACAAGTTGTAGATTACTGCTAATGTTCCTTACTCCTTACCATTATTACAGTTTTGCCCTTCCAAGTGCACTAGAACATAATTCCTCAAAACAAAAACAAGTAAGTAAGATACAAGTAAGCGCTGATTTTTTTTTTAGCAAAGAGTCAAATTCATTCTGTAATGAACCATGAAGAGTGATTTTTTTTCTCTTTTCTAAAAAGGGAGAAGCTAAACTCATCAACATTGCAATTACTGTTGCATCTCATGCTCTGCTGCATCAAAATGCAACAAACAATCAAATTCAAAAGGAATTAACCGGACTGGTTCCTGTTTACCCGCATGCAGTAATACACTTAATCAGGTTAATAATGGGACTTTTCCACCTTTTGTTTTCTTTTGTTTGTATTTGTAGTTGTGTAGATAAGAATGTATGTTTTGACAAACTAAGTCCATTATACATAGTGGAAAAGTGATGAATGTTTTAGTTTTTTCAGTTCTAATTGAGTCTTGGCAGGTGAGTTGGTCTATTTAAGCCCTGTTGTTAAACTGAAAATCAAACATGCCTTTTTTTTCACAATTTTTCATCGTTATATGATGATAAGTACGACTTTTGTTCATGTCCAACAAAAACTGTGATTGTGCATTTTAATCAGACATAATTTATCTCCACAATTGTAATGTGTGATTATCAGTTTTGTCAGCCAAAGATGCATCGATGCTGCATGAAGCTTTATGGTGCACTTCTGCCCCCAAGTGGTAATTTGGGCATACCACTACCAAATAATGCAGAATTTGATAATGCATCAGGATGCTCTAGAAATCTGCTTCTTTTGCTTCTTTTTTATTCTTCTTTATTTGAGCAGCTTCAAAAAAGGATACTTTTTACAGACTAAATGTCTCAAAGATTTAAGATTAACTCATGTGAGATTTAGAGTCCACAGATCGCAGTAATTTTGATCGTATAATTGACTTGGAGTTTTGAAATCTGCTTATGATATTGCACTCTCATATTTTGATGCTTGTTTTGTATTTGTCCACTATGTGTTTCAAATTATTAATAGGTAAGATTTCATTAGGACCCTCTGCTCTCGCTTATTTGCAGGATGACGATTGTCAGTCTGGTTCCCTGGCCCATGCCGTATTTGGTCACATCTCCTGTCATTGCTTTACCCTCTCTCTCTGCTCACAGTAATCAGCCACTAATTAACCACATCAGTTACACCTGTCTCTCTTTCTCTTCATAAACAGGAGTGCCAGCCCAAGTCCCTTGCCAGATTGTATGCTAGCCTGACTTTAGCTACCAACTCTCCACCATACTGAATCTTACACCTGATTGGCCCTCCTGTGACCCTGATTTCTGCCTGTGGACACTGCTTGTATTGAGTTTATTTAATACCTGACCCCTGATTGTTCTTGATCTAGGATCTCAAGAATGTTGGAGTTTTTGGAATCTGTGGATCAGGCTCTGAACCTGGACCTGATTTTGTTCCTTCTCCTTGCCATCAGACCTCCAACTACCCATCATTCTCTGTGCCTTCTTAATGTACCTCTGGGCTCAACTCCTTGCCTGCTTTGACTATGAACATCATTCCCCCCATCTCTGGAGCTTCCTGTATCATCTACTTGGTACTTCATAACTACTATGCACTGAGCTGCATGTTCCAACCGACAGCAAACTCCATCCCAGTTCCTGCTCATCGGCCCTGTGTACGTTTTTGAATACTTCTGAGTAAATTAAAGCCTTTTCCCTTTTACTCTGTTACTGGCCTTTTTGAGTCAATTGGTTACTCACTTTTGTTAAAGGAATAGGCCACCGTCTTTACATATCGACATATGTTCCTACCTTACCTTAGACTAGTTGATATGTACCTGTCTGGTCTTTGTCCG
>JAPMNP010682450.1:0-12905 GCA_029874935.1 Atherina boyeri | reverse complement strand
AGGAGGAAAGTAGCCGTTTCCGCGTGTGTTTTGATGCCGTGGAAGTTTTCTATGTGGGTCCATGTAGTGTAGCTTCTCCTAAATTTACTATCGTTCTGCTCTTCTCCAATCTCTCCTCTTCTGAGACGGATTTTAATATCTCTGGTGCTCTAAACCAGCTGCTCAGTCCCAGAATCAGCCGAGCTGTGCCAAACAAATTGTTGGAACATAGAGACATATTTGGCAACCTGAAATGTAAACATAATGGCATTGTCATGCCCCGTAAATTTTTTCTTTTATTTTAATTTAATTCAGATATAATTTTTCAAGGGCATGCTGTACTTTCACTCTGCACCCCTCTAAACGCCCCGTGGAGGTATCATTTTCTAAAAAATATAGCTTTTTATTCAAATGGCTCCATTTTCAACCTTTAATAAAATTTAAAAAAAAGACTAATTTACTCACATAAATGACCACGTTCTGCAGCAAACAGATCTGTCTATAATTCATAAATGCAGACACATATAAACATCTCATCTGCAAGCAATTAGTAATCTGCTAACCACATGACCTAGTTTGGAGAAATATCTCCTTAATCGAAGTTAAAGCTTAATATTCCATTAACACAAAAACTTTAGTTTTAATAGAGAAGCTGACTAACCTCCCAGTTAGTTAAGAAAATCCTTTCTTTTTTTTTACGAGCTAGCTAATTAGCTTATCCAGGCTCTACTTTAGCTTCTCCACTAGCTGGATCAAAGATATTTAGGAACTTTACTAAGTTGAGGAAACTTATTGATATGTTGCCGTTTTTTCCCTCCTCTTTCTCTATGATCTTGGAGAATTAGTCTTTTTCGCGACATTGTTTTGTTCATCCACCTTCCTTCACTCATACGCGGAGAGGCTGCTGTCTCCACTCTAAGCTCTGTGTTGTGCTGCTGAGCATGTAGAGCGCGCACACCTGGCAACATGACTAAATGTCGGGGTCGTTTTAAAATACGGGATGACAGCAGGATGGAGGGTTGGAGTACGGGAAAATCCCAGGAAAATGGGAGGTTTGACAGGTATGCTACTGTTTCACAATACAGAAGACTCTTCCCATGCTATATAAAAACTACTAAAAGGGATAAGGGACTAGAGGGGAATTGAACCCAGTATATTCAGCATACCAAGCAGTTAACTTAACCACTCGACTGTGGGGGTTTGTGATTTATTTTGCACCGATTTGAAAATATATTTCCAGGATTGTCAACTGTCACAAGAGTCCCGTTTTACAATAAACTATCTTGTTATTATGAGACATGGTCTTTTTTTTTTTTTTAAATGGGTGGCAGCTCTACGCTTTCTTAAAATGCTGAAGCGTTGCCGGTGACGGTTTCACCCCCCTCCTTCATGCCACCAATCAACGCGCACCTCATTGCATTATTATAACCATCCAGTACAGGCAAAATATCTCACCAAATCTCGCGAGACAACATTGCTATTAGAAACAAGGGTCAGAAAAGTTTTTGGTTTTTTCACTTTTTTTCCAGCTTTTCTTTTTAGAAAGGCCTGAAATACTATAATAGTGTGTGTATCCATGGTAATAATAGGTTATGACTCCTATAAACATCCAGTGACCTCATCTCGTGCAACCAAAGTAACTATCAGTACGTTGTTTCATTCAAAGACGTGCCCAAAAAAATCGCAATATATTGCAATATATCATGTTTATGATATCGCAATATATTGTATCGTTGCCCCTGTATCGCCAGATCCTTGCCAATACACACCCCTACATTAGACTCTGTTGGAGCATTGGTCTTTTATCCACTCTGCTTGTCATCGATAATATTTTATTTTTGTCTTTGGTCACTCTGTCATTTTATGTGTATTTCTTTGTTTGATTTTGTGGTAGAAAAATAGGGTGAATGATACATTTTTATACAGTAAGTGTAATTATATTTTGTTGTCATAAAGATGAAGGAATGTAGTTTATTTGTCCAACATGAATTAGATATGTATGCTAGCTATTATGACATGTACAAAATTATAATGATCCATATAATTCTGTGATTATTTCGGCATATGATGATTTATGCATTTTCAAGTAATATGATCATAATTTTTTAAGATATATTGACATGTTTTTCCTCCCCTTTAACCCACCCTCAGGTTATTGTTGTGGAGGAGGCTTCCCAGTTGGTCTGTCCCATCACAACCAAGCTTGTGTTGGATGAGGATGAAGAGACAAAGGAGCCACAGGTGCAGGTCCACAAGAACCTTGTTACAAAGCTCAAACCTCACCAGGTTGATGGTAAGTGAAATCTCTCCCTTTTTTATTTATAACAAAAAAAAAACAAAGGTTCTTGGCCAGACAAGCCTGAAATACTCCAAACTAAAGGACGTCGGTCTCTCTTTTCAATTTGTTTTAGGTGTGCAATTTATGTGGGACTGCTGTTGTGAATCTGTGAAAAAGATTGAGAAATCCGCTGGTTCTGGCTGCATTTTGGCCCACTGTATGGGTCTTGGAAAAACTTTGCAAGTAAGAGTTTTTGTTATATTAACCAAGGTTATACAGTGAATTTGTGTCACTTTTTGCTGTTGTGTCAAATGTTGTTTTCATATGACAGAAAATCTTAAAAATATAAAAAATTCCAATTTTTTTTTTCTGTGAATTGTTTTCACTGCATTACTTTGAGTTGTTTTGTTTTTTTCCCCTCAATTCAGTGTTTTGAATTTTCTTAGACATGATTATTAGGAAATTATGCAGGAATGCAAAATACTGTAAGATGGATGTTGTCTTTTCACAATGAGCTATGATGTTGCCGTGTTTAAGTGTAGTTCAATTTTTTTCCTGCAGGTGGTGACCTTGGTTCATACACTACTGCTTTGTGAGAAGCTTGATTTCACCACAGCCCTGGTGGTTTGCCCCTTGAACACTGTCCTTAACTGGCTTAATGAGTTTGAGAAGTGGCAAAAAGGACTGAAAGATGATGAGAGTTTAGAAGTAAGATGTTGCCCTCATAATCTTTAATGCCCTTTCGCTTTAAAAGCAATGATGTGCTCAGCATATTTATCTTATGATGTTCAACAGGTGATTGAGCTGGCCACAGTGAAGAAGCCACAGGATCGAGCATACGCCCTACAGACATGGCACGAGTCGGGGGGTGTTATGATCATAGGTTACGAGATGTACCGAAATCTGACACAGGGCAGGAACATCAAAAGCAAAAAGCTCAAAGAGACCTTTCAGAAGACGCTCGTCGATCCAGGTACAGAGTTTAAAAGAGGGAAATGGCAGTATTTACAATGTTTCCCGAAATCCCTAACTACTAGAATTTTTTGTGGGGTGCTTTCAAAGTTTTGAAAACAGTATTTGAAACAGATTTCTGTGCTTTTGTAACAAATTGCTGATTTAGTAGTTTGCTCTTTAGATGAAGAAACTAAATAGAACCATATGGTTTACTTCAAGCAGTGCTGCTTATATTTATGTCAGCATCAGGCAGTGTAAAAGCAGCCACTACTGTGGAGGCACCTAGCGTAGTAGCAACAGGCATCGACTCTGCCATTCCTGTCAGTTTTTGTGCCTATTGTTCAATAAGACGAGGATTACTTAGACCAAATTAGGCTATTGGTTTTATTATATCAGCTCAATTTTTCAAAGAACATCTATTGATCACCCAGTGGACTGCCTTTCTCAAAGACTAATTTTCTTATACTATGAAAATGGAATTGAATGTACTTGCAGCTTAATTTTTTAAAAGAAAGCATTCTGTATACTACTGATTACTTTTTTAAAAAAAAATGTAAAATGTTATTTTACTGCTTTTTACTTGATAATTGATTATCAATGGGAAAAAGTTTGAAAAGCAGTGCGTTTATAATGGCATGTTGCAGACATCTTCTCTGCGATACAGATACTTGAGCTATCTTGCAAATGAACTATTCAAATTATACCCGAAGTTAGACCGAATTTCCCACCTTATTTTCCCTGATATGCTTGCATTTTGTGGTTGATTATACCCGTTATTGATGGTGTGCTATTTTAGCTGATGCCTATCTATCTATCTGCTGCCTGTATAAAATTGTCCTTGTTTGTTTATATTAGGTCCAGACTTTGTGATCTGTGATGAAGGACACATCCTGAAGAATGAAGCGTCCGCTGTCTCCAAAGCAATGAACTCCATCAGGACAAGGAGGAGGATTGTGTTAACTGGAACGCCGCTGCAAAACAACCTTATTGAATGTGAGATATTTCAGTTCCTTGTGTTATACATTAAGATTTTTATGGGTGTCAAAGTTGTAATATTGATCTTTTCCTGCTTCATATAGACCACTGCATGGTGAATTTTATCAAGGAAAACCTGCTTGGATCAGTTAAGGAGTTTAGGAATCGCTTCATTAATCCCATTCAGAATGGCCAGTGCGCTGACTCCACCCTACAAGATGTCCGGATTATGAAGAAGAGGGCTCACATTCTCTATGAGATGCTGGCTGGCTGTGTCCAGGTAAAATAGTTATAAAATTGCTTACTAATCTTTTCCTTGACCTCATGATTTTTGCCTCCTTAAATAAATATGTATTTCTGCTCCTCCACAGAGAAAAGATTACTCTGCACTCACAAAGTTTCTGCCTCCCAAACATGAGTATGTGTTGTCTATCCGGGTGACTCCTCTCCAATGTAAACTTTATAGACACTACCTAGAGCATTTCACAGGTGAGAATTTTATTTTATTTTTTTATTTTATTTCTTTCTTTCCTTTTCATTTAAAATGTTTGTGTTTTAGGACAGTGGGGAGTGTAGGGCAAAGTTAAAGTAGTCAAGAATAGTCTAAATCCATTTGAGGCAGTCTTGTTTCTCCTAAAAGTGGTTTCTTTACTGGATGTAATTTATTCAGACAAGGTTTTCAGATAAAGGGGAGGCCTTTCTGGTATCTCACTTCTGCGAGTACTTTAAGTCGTTTAGTGGACTTTCCTGTCAGAATGTGGTCCAGGACCTCTGACACACACACACACACACACACACACACACACACACACACACAAAGAGTGGCAGCTGGCACTGTGCCGCAGGCAGGTTTTAAGCTCACTTTCCCACGTTTCTCCCTAATGAAGAGCTCTGGGAGAGAGGGAACAGAGGGTGTGGGGTAAAAGGGAGGGAGATATGGGGGCATAAAGAAAAGAGAAAGAAATCTAGAGGGAGAAGGGGCCAGAGGTTTTACACCAAAACCAAAAACAAAGAATAGGAGAGCTGGTATGTTTGGGGGGGTTGGTGGTATGTGCTGTGGCTCATTAGGCCAGGTTGTCCACAGTGCACACTGCTGATGTTGAGACTGACTGTGGACCTCCACAGTGGCTTCCTCAGACCAAAGACCACCACTCATTCAGCAGTGTGGGAATGGGCTATAAATGTTCACTTCTCTTTCTGCTGCTTCAGTAAAACTCACTGCAAAGTTTGACCTCCCAGGGTCAGTGCAGGCCAATTTGTAGGGCATGTGCATAACATTTCAGCAACTGCCACTCACTTTGGAAAGCAGCTGATTGAACAGATTTAAAGACCAAGAATGGACTTTAATAGTTTTATCTTTTTATTCTGTTTCCACATCACCGTGAGAAGGATGGCTAGCACGTGCCTTTTAAACTGACCATAGTAGGATGCTGAGAGCTAGACAATGATGTTGAAGTTGTGTTACTCCATATTTTCCAAAAAATCTTTTGTATGTCTATAAAGTAACTGAAAGCATGTTCTACATAGATAGATATATAGATATCTTTATTACAGACTCAGGGTCCAAGGCAGACACACAAGAACAACAAAATATTCATAACATAATCTGCACACACATCCATCTTCCTGCTTACGCTCCTTCTCTTGCATGCAGGTGTGGGAAATGCTTTGGAAGGGGGCCGAGGCCGTGCGGGAACCAAACTCTTCCAGGATTTCCAGATGCTCAGCAGAATCTGGACCCATCCCTGGTGCCTTCAGCTGGACTACATCAGTAAAGAAAACAGGGTACGGCTGGGGAAGAAGAGACTAAACCACACTAAATTGTTAAAACAAAAACTGGAAATACATGTGTACAAAACTTGCACTGATGGAAAATTATAAAATGTAACGCTGACAGATCAAGCATCGGGGGAGAACAGTGCATATTGAAATTGCTGCAGAACTTTCACCTTATGTGTCATTTCTACCACCTTTATCCAGCCCTCTGTTTGGTTGATTTACTTTATATCAGCACATAAATGAATGTCACTCAGGTGTGCTCTTTCACAGGGTTTCTTTGATGAAGACAGTATGGATGAATTCATCGCCTCAGAAACAGAAGAATCCTCTATGAGTATGACATCTGAAGATGAGAAGTCAAAGAAGTAAAGTGACATTCACTTCATGTTTATCTGAATGCATTTATATTGATATTGGTGTATTTAACAGCATTTCTTTTTGATCAGTTACCTTGCCTAAATCCTGTGGTCTCCTACGTTCTACATTTCTGATAGGAAAAAGAAGCAAGGAAAAGGGAAAAAGGGGGACTCTGATGACTCTGACAGTGATGATGTTGAGGTTATTAAGGAGTGGAACACCAGTTCTCGCGGCAGGAACGGAGAAGGTCGAAACAGAGCAGAGCCTGTGGAAGAAGGCAAGTTTGTTATATGGGCATTACAATAGTTGGGTCTACGTTGATGAGGGCTTGTATGAAATGTCTTTATAAAAATTTCCAAATTTTATAAAGACAATGGTATGTGTGCCCTCCATACGTGAGATTCTGAAAAAAACACCATCCACCACTTTAAATCACCTCTTAATGATGATATTTCTTTGGAGGTGGAATTACCACACACTCACAAGCCTTATATGCATCTTTCACTGTTTTTATGGGATATTTTTTTTAATAAGACAAACCCTGAAATGTATATTTAACAGATAAAATATTTCTTCAGATTGTACTAAGTGCCTGGATATCTCTGTCTGTTCCCAGATGATGGAAGCTTTGTATAATGTTTAATAATCGCGATATGACCAAAATCTCGATAACGATATACATCACGATATAGCACAATTTTTTTAAATCCAATTAATGACTTGTTTATATAGAATTATAATGTGGCATTGCAGTTTGAAATTATATAGGCTGCTGAAAATATTAAAAAGGTAGTAGGTATTAGATATTATTATTTAGAGCTTTTATCCAAGCTTGGTGTGTGTTCGCCATTAAATTACAAACCATAAAGAAAGCAAAAAGTTAAGCTTATGCTGCTGTCGCACTAAGCTAATTGCCAACATTCAGATGCTAACATTGAGTTTTCATGTTACAGTCACTCACCTGTCCTGGTTGTTTAAAGGGTGACGAAGGTGGATTCACTATTCTGGATTTTATACCACAGATGTTGCAGTTTGCTACTCTTATATTTGTCCCTTTTTTTTTATTTAGTGTTTTGACACCCAAAAGTTATTTCATTGTTTTGATTAATTGCGCCGCGTGCGGACGCGCTGGTGTTTGTGTGACATTACGTCACCTAACGGTCAGTGCCCACAACTCACTCAGACAGCAGATCAGATAGAGAAAAAAAAAAAGGAAAAAATAAGAGATTATTCAAAAAAAAAGGCCACAGGAGCAGGTTGACAAGATTACCGTCCATTTTCATGTCATTCATTTATTTATTTTGACCATTTTTTCTTCTGTTTTCACTTGTCACGAATCACATTTGATTTCAGGTGATGTGTAACATTTTTTTTTAAATAGCTAAATATGGGATGATGACAACCCCACTGGTTAATGACCATAGTCTGAAACTTGCCCGCTACCGTTTTCCTCCATGGTTGTTTATGTGTTGTAGCGTGGCAGGGAAATGCTGTGAGGCGCATCTTGACGTAAATACTGCAGTAAAGCGCATATCAGGGCATAAACGATAGCTTTATATGAAACGATAGACATTTTCTATCGTCCAGACGATATATTCCGCCATATTGCCCAGCCCTAATGTTAGTGATTCATAAATTTGAAATACCAAATTAGTGTATACTTCAATTGAATAATAGTTTAGTTATCCTGAAAAAGGAGATGATTTTTTTAGCTTAAAAAAATCACGGCATTCATTCTTTAAAAAAAAAAAAAAGAAAAAAAAAGTGTCCTGTCTGATCTGTCAGCCTGACGTTGGAGAAATCTTTATTGGTTGCATGGAGACTGATCTCTAACTCTGTTGTTACAACCAGCTCGGCCAACTAGCTCTGCACCAGGTAGTCCTTGCTCTGCAGACTGGCATAAGGAGTTTGTGACTGAGGCAGACGCTGAGATCTTGGAACACTCTGGGAAGATAACGCTCCTCTTTGAGATCCTGCGAATGGCTGAGGAAGTAGAAGAAAAAGTGTAAGTAAACACTTTTTTGGAATTTTTACTGTTTGTTTGCATTGTTCTTTATGAAAGATATTTTGAAAGATATAATTGTTTACATATAAGTATTGTTGAGGGACTGTTTGTTTGTTTTTTTGTTTTTTTTCCCTACAGGCTGGTGTTCAGTCAGTCCCTCATTTCTCTTGACCTGATTGAGGATTTCTTGGAGCTTTCTTGTCGAGCAAAAGACGAAGAGAAAGTCTCTCCATACAAAGGTATGTTTTTGGTGTCTTAAGTCTTTTACTCAACATATGTGTTAGACCTGTTAACCTTCAGTGATCGACCGTTACGCTTAATGTTATGATTTCAAAGTCTACCATTTATGTTAATATTTGATCATATTTATATAATATATTTAATATAATATTTTATCATATAGACCTGCCAACCTGTACGCATTTTGCGTAGCAAGCACGCAATTTGACATCTAGTGCGACTCGCCCCTCTAAACTACGCAAAAAGCTGCGGACATGCAAGTTCTGTGGCGTTTATTTCATTTAAAATTAAGGGCGTGTCCTATTAATTGATAAATGACAGATGAGGCTGTGAGCGCTGGTGCGGGTGGCTTCTATTTTGCTCCAGCTTTTAAATCTGCAGTGATATCCGGTGGCAAAGAGAGGCAGAGGGGAGCAGTAATGTGCTAGTATTGGCGATATCGATCCAAGACTTTGTACAACAAAAGAAATGTGTTTTTCAGAATCACTTTCAAACTTGCTGCAGTAAAGGGAAAATAATTGATAGTTACATCTTTATTAGTGACTCAAACTAAATGCCTAAATATAAATACTACAATAATTGTATTCTTACTCTTAAGAATGAAAGGGACTCCTGTTGTTTGAACATCAACACAAAAACCTAAACCTAGCAGACTGATGAAAATCACTTTCCCAAAATTCAGCATCAGTGCTGCACAGCTCTACATTTTCTGCCTCTATACCTGAATAGCAGCTGTCTTATTTCACATGAGTATGACAGGCGGAAGAAAAAGTAGTCTCTTCCTACCAACCGGTTATAGTTTAGACAAGATCCTAATTTTAAAGTCACTCTCCACTGTATTCCAGTTCGTATTAAACTACACATTTACCCTAAATAACTAAAATATTGATATTCTAACATAAAACACCATTCTAGAACATAAAAAGCTGGTGTCGGATGTATATATGAGCCAACTTATCACTGAGATTGAGGAGCCAAATATTTGCAATGCACTGTTTAAAAGGACCAAGCCTTGTTTAAAAGTTAAAAATGAATACTAACCTTGTATAATGTATAATTGGATTGGATTTTTTTTGGTTTGTTTTTCTCTCAATGTTGCAGGTTTTAGACCTTTAAGACTGCTCACATGCAGCATATATTCTCCTACTCGCTGGTGTGCTTATTACCCTTAAACACATACAGGCGCACAAACACATTGCCGCTGGTGTAAGGTCATGTTCCTAATTAAACTTCAGCAGCTGTTTTTGCTTTCATTTTGAAAATGATTAGACCTTGACTTTTTATTCTACAAAAAATGTTTGCTCAAGGGTTTGTAATTTGTAATGAAAAGATCACAGTGCCGTAATTGGAAACATACACAAATGTTGGTTATGAAGGCTGGTGGGGGAGTTGGCCATCTTGAAGGCTAAACACGGCTGGCCTCTAACCAACACAACCATCTATCTGCTGTCTGCTAATACCCAAACTAAATCCTTTTGACAAGGAAAAGACTGAGTTGATGGCGACTCATGCTTTTAGAGATTTTGTTGAGCTTAGATGGTGATGAGTTGTCAAAGCAGATTTTTATCTTTCCTGTGTGTTTGTGAAGGTGAAGGCAAATGGTTCAGGAACATAGATTATTATCGCCTGGATGGTTCCACCAACGCTCCCACCAGGAAGAAGTGGGCGGAGGACTTTAATGACACCAGCAACATAAGGTGCGGCGCTTTCATTCTGGAACTCGTGTATACCATACCAAATCTGAAAAATATCTATAAAAAAAAGGGTTATTTGGAGATTGAGGGCAAACCACTATATGAAATCCTGGGAGCAGTTGCATAAAGCACCATTATAGATTGTCTTTATCCTACAAGTTCATGATTCCTTAGCATAAAATCAACTACACAAAACACTCATCCTTTTGGATTTTAGGGAGTTCTTTCAAACTAAAATATTGCACAACAAAATTGTGCAACCAACTTATAGAGAATGTCATAAGGTATCTCAACTTGTGTCTTGACAGCAATATTGCCACTTATGGAGATTAATGAAAGAAGTGAGAGCAACCAGAAAAGTGTTTTCTGTGACCAGCAGTACATGCTGGATGGGGGGGGGGGGTCTCAGAGGAAATTTGTTAAAATTCCATTGCAAAAAAAACTGTTCCAAAGCAGTAAATGCTTTGCCACTTATCCTCAACAAATTGTTCCTTTCTAAGAGATTCTGTACAACACCCTTAAGATAGTCCCTCAGTCCAGGAGAGATTAAGCCTGAAGTGTTACACTTAAGAGAAAACTTGAGATGCTCTGTGCAGCTGGGCTCTGAGTTGCATAACACTTGCTGATACTTTCTGGTGCCATTTTCTTACCCAGAGGACGTTTGTTTCTCATATCAACACGAGCGGGTTCACTTGGCATCAATCTGGTAGCAGCCAACAGGGTCATCATCTTCGATGCTTCTTGGAACCCGTCATATGACATCCAGAGTATCTTCAGGGTGTACCGCTTTGGCCAAGTCAAACCTGTCTATGTCTACAGGTTCCTCGCCCAGGTAAGCTCTTTGTTTTTCCTAAGAGTTTCAATTTGGGTCTCCACTAATGAGATGTAAATATTTGATATATTAGAAGTAGCAAAACTTTGATGTCAGTATTTGATGTATTTTTTTCAGTAGGAAATGTAATAAACCCCAGGACACATGCTTAGGAAAAACCTGTTATTGTTTTTTCTTTAAATGTTGTTGTGCTTTTTAAGGGTACAATGGAGGAGAAGATTTATGAACGGCAGGTCACCAAACAGTCTCTGTCATACCGAGTTGTGGACCAGCAGCAGATTGAAAGGCACTTTACAATGAACGAGCTGGCTGAACTCTACACCTTTGAGCCAGACCAGCTGGATGATCCCTCAGAAAAGAAGAGCAAGAAAGCCACACCCATGCTTCCCAAGGTAAACACACATATACATATCTTTGGAAAACATATTTGAGATAAATCAGACATGCAATGTGGCTCTGATGACCGTTTCACTTTAACTTTGTACCTTACTTAGACCGATCCTTGAAGAAATTGTGGAAAAGTAAGGTGAAACCAATTAAAAGTCAGATTTTTGGACACACACACACACAAAAAAAATCCTAACATGATATAGAATGCCAACCTTATTTTTCCAAACTAGCTGTGAGTAGCTTGTTCCTTCTTTTGAAGTTGAGCAGTTAAGTTGTAAACTGTTATTCTGACTCACTGCCAGCTTGTATCCTGCTCAGCCTTTCTGGGATCTTTCTGTTTCTTTGTTTCCTTTCATAATCCCTCATTCGGCTCTTCTTGTCTTAATGCAGGTGCTGTGTCACTATTTTGGCCCCATGGGGTTTTATAAGAACACAAAGCCCTTACATGGGCCATCCAGCCCAACACAGCTGCATAGATCTGTTTACTGCTATTTACTAAATAGTGTTCTCATTGCAACACTGCTGCTGCCCTGCTATAAACCTGCAGTCCTTTTTTTTCCTTCTTTCATTCATTCCTTGCTGTTTTCTACCACTCTGTTGATCTTTGAATGACTGTAGTCCAGACCCACTCCTTCACTTTCCTTATGAGTTTATTCAGATCTGTGTTTCCTAAATGGTTTTACCTTTTTGTTTTGGTTTAACCTGGGTTGCTTTCCAGAGAGATTTGTAAACAAAATGGATAAAAGAAATGTTTTCCGTTTCCCCTTTCATTGGACAAACTAAAGCATTCTCAGTTGCCTTTTTGGAAATCTGATAATTGATGTTTTGGAAGATTTTGATGTTGCCGTATTATGCTTCAGCTCTTGTAGATGGCCTTTTTCTAAGTGTGGTGTTCTCCCTTTTTCTTGCAGCCATGAACCTAATATACTTCCAATTTAATGTTTTGGTGACCCAAGCAATGCATGCAAGGAGTTTCTAGTTCACTGTTGTAAGCTGTCAACACATTTTGGGTAAAAAATGGTTTTAATCTTCCACATCAACAGGTTGCTGGCTGTCTGATTCATATAGTTGGTTGTTTTACCAGGTAGTTGTTAGTTTGCTGACTTGTGGTTCTTCATCATTGAAATGTTATGTTCTCTAAAGTTTCCAGGGATCTTTTAAAGTCACACCGCGGAGGTTTTGACCCAAATAAATGCCTTATTTGACCTATTTGTTACGTTTTATTGGGGAAATAAACAGTGTTTGGCATTCATCAATAGTCCAAGCGGGCTGCCTCATTGAAATACCGACCATGTAACTTTCCCTAGCCACCCTAGCGGCGGTCACGTGTCCGGAAGGTAGACAGTTGATAATAGATGTATGACTTACCTGATGAACCGTGATTTGTATTTGCAGGATGGATTTATATTATAAAAGTCTTTA